>WYDF02271388.1:0-18011 GCA_009867245.2 Adranes taylori | reverse complement strand
GAACCCAAACAAAATCATCCGTTCCCGCAGTGTGGCAACTGCTGATTGAGTAACTGACATTTGAGTTTTTGGAGCAATAAAACACGGAATATTTTAGTCATCCTCCGTACAGCCAGACTTAAGTCCGATTTAAATTCCGAGAGCCCGATTTAAAGTTTTAAATCGGCCGTATTCGGGTTTCATAATATATTGAAGTAAATGAAAGAATATCAAAAATTATATGTTTACCTATAGATAAACAGAAATATTGTAGAATATCCAGAACTGATTAGACCAAATAAGTTTGAAATATCTTATTTTATTAATTTATATTGGTAACCAAACGCCACTGAGTTGAAATAAATCTTTCAAAATTTTTCTCTTCAGAGTTTCACCCTCTTCCTCATACGTCGATGGTCACTCACGTAAACCAGACAATAACATATGCCTGTACGTAATTTGGTATTTTCTTGTGTTATTTTTAAAGAAAAATTTGACATTTATTAGAACATACACGAAAGAAGCCGAACTGCTCAAATTGTACCTCAATATTGCTAATAATAAAGTTATTTTAATTGGTTCAACGAGTATGATACCAATGCTTACTTACCTATATCAGACAATTTATTTTTTATAAGGTAAGAAAATTTATTTAATTAAGAAAACAACGGTGCTCCTACTCCAAAATGTTGTATTCAAAATAAGAATAAAGTAAATGTAACACGTTTCGACAATACAACTATGTCATCATCAGACTAAAAAGAACATTAACACAGAAGAAATTAAATATTTGAAATTACTAAATGTAATAAAAAATATTAAAAATTTAATACTAAATGTAATAAAAAAAAATCTTCAACAACATGAAGTCTCATAAATACAAAAATTTAATTTTAAAACAATACAGCAGTACAATTGTGATCCGAAAACCAAAATTCAATGATACGCTCCTTTAAACTTTTAGAGATGATTGGTTAGAGTAAGAAAAAAATATTGTTTGTTAAAAAAACCATATTGCTGTTACAGCACCAAAATTAAATGGTTTAAACTAGAAAATAGAAACTATTTTCCTAATTAAAACTTCTCATATCGTCTACATTATATGGTAAAACTAAAATAACAATTTTAAACCATTGAAAGGTGGTTTAAAGCTAACATTTCTTACCTTAAAACGAAATTGTAACGATGTAAATAAAAGTTCTTTAACTTAAAAATACAATAGAGTATTATGCCAATAAAAAATTGTTTAGTTTATTTTTAATTAGTTTAATAATTTCATAGTCTTATCAAAATTAAGAAAATTAAAAATTAAATTCTAGATATTGGTTTCACTTTTTAGCAATGAGATGAAAAACCCAAAGATGCATTAAACTTTGGATTTTTAGCTATTAGCTACAGACTGCATTAATAATAAACAATATTGTATTAGTAATGATTTAGTGTTTTATGAATATATTATCCGAATGTTTATGAATATATTATATTTACAAACCTTAGAATATATTATCCGTAATCTATTTCTAGTGCCAAATAACTGTAAAGTAGAGATCTTCTTTAACTCATTACTACTCTGTAATTTAAAGTTATTTGACTTGTTTATCATATGTATACAATAGCATGCATACAAATAGTTTTAAACAAAATATTTCTCGATTTAATGGGAAAGAAGGTATTTTTCAAATTTTTAAACTTGAAATATATTTTATAATTGATTTTGCGTAATAAATTTTGTAAAAGACTCACTTTACTCTATACTAAACCTTGAATTATATGATCCAGAATGCAAAGCATAAAACGTGGTCCTAACATAATAATACTAGTGTTATTACGTTCGCAATCGATTTTGGATATTAAATACAAAGGTATATTTGTTTGTTTAATTACAGAAGAATAATTAAGAGTCATTTGTTTAAAACCTTCTTTAATTAAATCTGTATCTTTGCGTGTTATTCGTTTATGTTTTAAACCCAAATCGATTAGAGTATCTCCAATATAAATATTCTTTAAGAACTGTTTTAAATCATTTGAGAATGTATTTATTATGATCGCTAATTTAACGTAATAATTAGACTTTTTTGCTTCTTTGCGTTTATACGCTTTATCTGTTGCTCGCGTCAGCAACCTTGATGATTTGCATATTTCTTTACGATATCCCTTACCGGATAGGAAATAAGATTTTATAGCTTTTGCAATTTTTCTGTTTCCCTTCTTCTCTCCAATTCCTCTATTGCTGAATTCTTCCAATTCAGTAATTGTTCCTTGAAGAGTAGTTTTCATATTATTTAAAATCAATTGGTAGATCTGCTCAACATGATTATTTTCATTAAGTTTAGCTTCAGCATTACGACCAGATGTAATAAGTTTCTCCATGCATATATTTATATCGTTTAATTGTGCATGAATATCCTCAAAAACATTGCCTTTCATTATCAGTTCTGAACCTGCGTTAAAAAAGTTAAGATTAACATACTAGTATTAATATTAATTGTATTGTTATTTAGTGTATTAATAAAACACTAAATAACAAAACCAAGAGTTTCAAGTAGTTCAGTATTTGCACCCATTCATTTGCATCAAAAGCAAATGTATAATAATTTTTTGGTGATGCCTGACGCCTGGTGGCCAGTGGCATTTTTTTGTCACTAACAATAGTATAGAAACAAGAATTCCGCGAAAGTGTATATATTAATTCCATTTTTTATTAATTACAATTGATTACTAACGAAATCTTTAATCAGTACATAACAATATAAAGATCATACACGATTTGATCATAATATTATGCACATATTGCCTTAAAAATAATATACTGTTCATTTTGGACCGAGAAATACATGGATCAAAGATGATAGAATAGTGGCTCTACTTTAAAGCAAAACTAAACGGACAATAACCAGTGCCGGTTGAAGACATAGTGGGGCCCGAAGCAAACATGAACAAGAGGCCCTTGGTTTGGTATTAAAGTTTAAGATATAAAATAAAACACCACATTTACCAAATAAACTTTTCATGATTCAGTGTAGGCAAAGTTAGGGATAACACTCGCCGAATCAATATTTCTAAATAAATCATTTTCAATATTCATTAAAGTGAGGTAATTCAGGCGTTCTTGTCCCATAGTGTTCCTTAACTCAGTTAAGAGTTATAAAATTGAAGTTCCAAAGCCTAATGCTTTTTACTGTCAATAGCAGTTCACAGATTCGTTGCACTGTCTTTCACATGGTCTAGCTAAGCACTGACGATAATTGGACTTCTTTTCAATATCTATTCCGCCATTAAAGGTTTTAATTGCTGAAGTGTTCCAATAACGTAGTCACTTGATTGGACGCTTTCATGTGTTCAGTTAATGCAGACAGAACATTATCAACTTGGATAATAAACACCTGAATTTAAAAATATTTTTCAGGTATTTGATTTTAAACAAGTTCATCGAGTGTAGTGGAGCCGGTGAAATGGTCGTACCTTGTATTTTGCTTGCCTTTCCTTGAAGTTGATTATTGATATTTTTCACAGGCAGTTAGAATTTTGCCTCTTGGATCTACCTGCAAATGTGGATCGCACTGCTTGAACCCTTGTAATAATTTATAAAGGGCTTATCCTGTATTTACACATATTCATTTCTAACATATCCGTTTCTAACATATTCATTTGCAAAACTAGTCCATAAGCTTAATTAAGATACTCTATCTTTTGATCCATGTTATTAGATATGTCATCCAAAGCTTGTTTTATACTGGTAAAACTACATAAAAGCGCCTTCGTCGCATCAGCCCGGGAAGACCACCTAGTTTCCTATAATCTTTTTCAAATTGAAAATTTTGAACTAATATCTATTAATGCTTTCGTTAAAAGACCCCATGGATGGGACGAAGCAGAAAAAAATGAATATAGGCTTTCAACGAAATCGAAGAAAGTGGAAGCTGTTTTACAGCATTCTACAGCACACTTAGCAACCAAATTTAATGAATATACAAAGCAGGGAATGTAAAACGTTTTGAATTTCGGGCATGGGCCAATTATCGAGTTCGATAATGGGCCCACGCCCGAAACTCGAGTCACAAAATAAGTGATATATAATAGTGCTTACGACGTTTTACATATATAAAATATTTATAATGGAGTACGTAACAAAGATAATACATTATATATATATATATATAGTATTACTTTTACGCCGTACAAACTACTGTTCAAATATGTGTGTGAATTAATTCGAAAACTGCGCAAAGACGTTTAAGAGATTCAAATTGACTTGAAAAATCCAGGTAAGGGTAGATGCATTGTCGGCATTCGGTGGAAGCTCAGTACCTTCTGGAAAGCTGAATTTGTTCGTGGTCGTACGAGTGTTTTTGATGATGACTAGCCATCGCCCTCAAATATCGTCACTACACCAGAAATCGTCAACAAAATTCATGACATGGTTATGGAAAACCATCGAATCAAAATTCGTGAGCTAGCTGCAAACATATCAACTAAGCGTGTACACGCCATCATACACAGACATTTGGATATGAAAAGGCTTGGGTGCCGCGTTTACTCACTATTGACCAAAAACGCACACGTGTGACGGATTAGAAGCTTTTGGAAAAGATAAAACGTGATCCGAAGGATTTTTTTCGTCGAAGTCACTGTTGATGAAACGTGGGTCCATTATTATACGCTGGAGACGAAGGAACAGTAAAAGAAGTGAAGAAAAAGCGGCGAAGGCCCACCGAAGAAGAGAAGGCAAAGAAAACCCGATCGGCTGGTAAGGTGATGGCGACTGTTTTTTACTATGAGAAAGGCATTATACTTATTGATTACTTGGCAAAGGGTAAACCCATAACTGGCGATTACTACGCAGAATTATTGGACCGTTTCGACACCGAATTGAAGACAAAACGGCCTGGTTTGGCTCGCAAAAAAGTTGTCTTCCATCATGAAAACGCTCACAAAACGGCCGTCGTGCAGGCAAAATTAAACCGATTAGGCTACGAATTGATCGAACACTCAAAGTATTCACTAGATCTAGCCCTTCTTTCTGTTCCCAAACCTAAAATATAGCCCGGAGGACGCCGGTTTGCTACAAACGATAAAGTGATGACCGAAACATTCCACTATTCTGAAGAGCTCGAGCAAAATTAATTTCTGCTCGAGTTTCTGCTTAATTTCTGCATGAAGTTGAGAAAGCGTCTTGAAAAGTGAAAAGTATTGCCTTAATAAAGGACTATGTGGAAAAATAAATGATAAAAAAATCGTGCGTTTTCTTACTTAGCCTAGATTTCCGTCAAACCATACTCGTCTCCGCACCTTTTCCTTTTCAATTAAATTTAGAACATAAAAATAATTTAAACATAATGAAACTTAGTACTTACGTCTAACAGTGTTAATGAATAGCTCGCAGCATGTAATAGTGCAAACAGGAAAACAGGCAATAACACCACTGATGTATAATATAAATTTGTTAAGAAATGTAAATATGAAAAATTAGAAAATAGAAAAAATAAATAGATAGAAAATGGGAGTTACTAGTGAACCTCTAAATTATGTTAGGTTATTTAATAATTTCTTCTCCAGAATAATGTAGACTTACTACTTGTGCGTTATGTTACTATAGTAAAATCCACATTGAGATGGCAGTACATGGATATAGGGAAACAACGTTGTCGGTCTTATTGATATTGTAAGATTTGCTTATTTTCTAAAAAAGCAGGGCCATTTAACTACAGTTGCGGCCATTTTCACGTCAATAACAATATATTATTATATATCCGGGGTGGGCAAATACGGCTCTTTCTGTTTCTCTAACTGAATTTTGAAAATTGGTTCCAGAAGCAAAGTATGTTCACTTAAACGAAGCAGAATGTTGACGATTATACTTTCAGTTTAATTTTTAATACAAATTAAAATAACTGTAATTTTTACATAATGGTATGTCGATTGACACTAAATGTCTGCTGATTGTTATCGAATTATTGTGTGACAGACCTGAAAATGCTATTTACATGAAATAGGTTTGGCAACGACATAATAATTTTCCCGTATAGAAAGCATTGGCATATGTCTCCAACGCTGCCATTTCAATGTGAATTTTACTATAGAATTTAAAGAAAATGTACTAATCAACTACAAAATAAGAAAATCGTATCAGAAAATGAAACCCTTATCACAGAAAATTTAAATAATGTTTACAAATGAATGTACCATGTTTCTTTCGTTTACATCATAGGTATTAGTTTACAAATGACATAAAATGTAAAACATTTACTCTTACAACTTTTCTCATATTTACTATTCTTATTATCCAAGTAACCACGGAGACTTTTAAGTGATAGGCTATATCTTTGGAACTGTGAAAGCTGATTTTGGTAAGAGCATTTCTTATTCTAAAGTACATAATAGTTATGCTATATTGGGGAAGTATGTCTTGGAATATAACCCAATCGGTTGGTTCTACTCAACTTTATGTCAATAGCACTAATTTAACATTAGTGCAATTAATAAAGTGGTTTACAATAAATCATGTCAAATTTGTTAAACTGTATTGAAGTAAAAGAAACTACTTAGTTTCTTAAACTTCCTGTTGTACTCCTTTTCCCTAAATTTTTATACGGAATATGATCACGATTAGTAACATAAGAGTATTACTAATCTAAGCAGATTTACAGGACAGTTATTTTAGAATACCGCATTCGAAACAAAAATTAAGAACAATTTAGTAAAAGTAAAATTTAGGTCCATATTAAAAAATAAGACTTCTGTTGTGCGTTCTCTTTATTTCTCTGATATTAATTTCATCTTCAATAAACACGATGTATCGAGCCAAATTCATTATTAAAGTAAGTGGAATTCAGCAAATTGTGGTGACTTTATTACTCCTCTACTTCAATTGTAAAAATCTATATCTAGTTTCAAAAGTTCTTACCTTTTATACTTTGTGATATAGTAAGTAGAAGTAATTTTTATATATTCACTAAAAGGATACGTGCTATTGGTGTTACATATTTGAATATAATCGCATAGAATAAATAATGACAACTGTCTTCGGAAAATAATTGCACCAGGAATTCTTTTGTGAATCTGATTCCTCCTAAACGTTGATGTAAACGTAACGCACTAGTTGCTGTCGTTGCCAATAGGGCTTTGTTATACATATTACTAGACGAGCTAAAAGAGTTTATTAAGTATAAAAAATTATAATATTCTTAATATGTAATATTAAAAATAATGTGTTGGGATAACCTCAGATTTTGATTAACGTGGGCATATTTTGTCTAACAAAAAAAATTATAAAATACAATTGGGTATTGAAAATTGTGGACCTGCGCGGCATCCAATCGCCCATATATTGAGAGTCAAAAGTTTTATTATATATTACAGAAAACAAAAGTTGATCTATTTAGTGCCGACTATGTCACCTTATAAGTCGTCTATTATATTCAACTAGTTCAATAGTTGCATAGATAACAATCAATTAGAATAAAAACGCGCAGTTGTAATTATGCGGTAAAGGTTACTTTTCATGTCTTTGGTTCATATTTTGTCATCTTTAGTAACCTTGCTGTTCGACACCATTAAAATAGTAAACATTAGTGAAATATTTAAACATTTAAATGGTATTTTTAAAACACTAGTCAGTGGCGGATTTAAGAGAAAACTAAAAGAATATGTTGTCTGCGTAAATATTAAGAGTTGAAGATAGAAGAAAATATATTACAACATAGGAGTCCTTAGAACTATTTATTTTTTTATAATAATAATAATTTATTCCAACTAAGTTACAAAGTAATATAAGTAATATTGTTTACAATTAATTATTTACATAAAAGTAGCACAAAATTGATAAGATTATTGATTAGATTACAAATCTGCGTTCAGAATCATTCACTGTAATGAATGTAATTAAAGTGAAACTAATTAAACTTTAAACAAATAACAGTCTTCAAGTCTTTTGCTTTTTGTGTACTAGAAATAATTGGTTCAAATATTGACATAGACAATGTTATAATAGAAGATTATAAAACATAATTGTCATTATTTCAAAATAAAATAATTTTAACGAAAATCTTTTTAGTACATTGGAAAGCAGTATCAAAATTAAAGTTAACTTTCTTTTAAAAATGCATTATTTAATTTATCTAAAAGTAACTCTGCTTCGTTAGAACAATCTGTTTAGTTACGATTGTAGTTTTGACAAAATAGTCTTGATACACAACTGAGAAGCGGTACTACCAAATTTCAAGCTGAATTTTTATAAAATGTATTTTTGACCTTCTTTTTAAAACTCTATTTTTACAAAGTGTACTAAAAATTTTAGAAATATACTATATAATATTTTGTTGTCAAATTTATAAATAGGGTGAAATTCTTCCAATGTTTAGTATAGGGATCTCAGAAACAAGCAGAGACAGAGAGACGATCAAATGGGGAAAGAATTGCAGTTTTACAAGTTCAATTTAATGAGCTTTGTAGTTCTAGAAAAAAATGCATAGCTAACTAGATATCTTGCAAAAATTATTGTTTTGTTATTTCTTTCGGTGCCTATGGCTCTGTTATTAGTGAATTTAGAAAAAAATTTAGAAGGAAAAAGTTGTGTGTAGTAATTATGAGCTTAATAATTAACTCTAGAATTTTTATTATTTCAGCAATAATTTTTGGGTATTTACACAAACTTCTGTTTCCTCTAATAGAAACCTATGGCCATTACTATGTAAAAGGACTTTATTGAACAATTCTGAAGATATACTTATTTTTATAAATAAATAAGTTATGGCCATTTGTTACTTTGAATTTTCGAAATGTTCGCTATGGAAACAGTTGATAGATGCACATTACATTTAAAATTAACATTCAAATTAGCTATAAATTTTTTTTTCTTTTAATTTCAAGATAATATACATAATCATTTTTCATGTAAAATGCCTATTCTGCTGTAGTTATAATATGAAATAAGAATAATTTATGAGAAATGAACATAGAGAAAGACAAATGATAAATTAGAAAACAGTAAACGAAATTAGAAAATAGATATCCCTAGTAGTATCAATAAAACGTAATTAATGGAAGTGAAGTATTTAAGACTACAGGTGTTCAAGAAGTCCACCATTATGATGTATGCACAAGTTACACTTTTTTTTAAATACTGAATTTGTTAAGCTTTTCTATCAATATTATCAGACCGTGTATCAATATTAGCAAAAACTTCTAATACAGCTTCTTTTAAGATCATCTACTGTGTTGTACGACTTTCGATAAACTCTATCTTTCACAGTTCCTCATAAATAAAAATCTAGCAATTGAGGTGGCCATGCAACCGGTGCCTTTCTTCATATCAATGAGTTTGGGAACATTTGATTTAAATTATTTCGTACCGTTATGTGCTGGTGCGCCATCGTGCTGAAACCATTCGAGCATACCACGAGTCTGTAAGAGTAATTCATCTAACATATTATCAAAATCGTTCTGCAAAAAGTGAAGATAACGATCACCAGTTAATGTATCATTAAAAATATTGGGATCAAGAATTGTTGAACCAATGACTGCACCAAACATTAAATCCAAACTTAATTTGTGGTCTCCTTTGCTCAAGAAGATGCAGATAGTTTTGCATCCATAAATGTTGATTATGTCTATTAAATATGCCGCAGTTTGTAGATCGTGATGCATCCGTCCACAACACTTTAGAAACAAAATGTGGGATAGCTTCACATCTGTTAGTAAACCAAGCAGAATATTCAGCACGCTTATTGTAATCACAGGATGTGTTTGTGAGATTCTAAATGATAGTTTATAGAGATGAAACCTGTGCTTTTTTAGTACTCCTACAAGAGTACGTTGTGACATGCCACTTCTTTCAATTTGTCGTGTTGAAATTGATGGATTTTGCATAACACATGCTACTGCGTTTACCCCCGCCTCTTCATTAATACATCTTACATTTTTTTGGTTTACAGAAAGAACCATACTCTCCCAAATTATCATCGTCTTTTAAACGTAGGCAGAGAGGGCTGGAGACGATCAAAATACCATTCGAAATTCTGTTGTGAAGCTTGTACGGCATTTTTATGGCACCAAATGTAACACTCAATCATATCACACGATTAGAAAAATTCATATTAATGTCACAAAATGTCAAAATATCTACTATTTGTTTCCACAGATTACTCTGTTAACAGCGTATTGAGTTTTTAGGTTCATCATTAATTGAAGTATCTATTTTTTTATCTCAATGGTTTGTTCACTATCTTAAATAATTTACTTACGTTAATTACGTTTCTTTGATACTATTTTTTGTTCTTTCCTTTATTGTTTCTTAATTTTGTTTTTGATTCTCTGTATATTTATTTATTTAGTAAACAGGAGAAACCCCTTTACCACAAATTAATCCGAAAATTAGGATATTAATTTACAATATAAGTACGCAAATCTACAAAATATACATCATATACAAAACGTTCTAACATAAAACTATCTATTTTTTATATATTAAATAACAGTGATCAATCCAGAATTTACATTTAGTATTGTTTTAAGCTGACCTAGTGATATATTGAAAAGATCTAGGCTATTAGATACTGCATTCCCCATTCTCAACATTCTATTTACGGGACTATAAGTAACTAGTCTTGCACTGTGATTCATTAAACAAATTATTATTGCGAGTCGTACGGTTAGGAGTTCTACGTGTAAATTAGATTAGTGTAATATTAGGCAGAGTCAATAATACCATGAACTATTTTAAACAGAATTGTGATGTCCATTATACTACGTCTATGTTCTACAGACTGCATATTGAGATACATGGGCCTCTGATTTATAGTTAAGTGTGACAAATTAGGCTTATATTTCATTGCTCTTAAAAATTTATCCTAAACTCTCTCAATATCACCAATAAGCTTCTTCTAGTATGGGGACCAGATCACGCTCACGAATTCTAAGAGTGGTCGTACTAAACTGAGATAAAGACGCATGAATGTATGTAAGCCCAAATCTTATCTGAATCTAGTTATGAAACCAAGTGCTTGTAAACCTCTCTCTTTTGAATCATGTCAAAATACTTTACAAATGATAACTTCGAGTCAAAAATAATTCCGCGGTCCCGTATTTCATTAACTACACCGATGTCCCCATTATGTGACTTGTAATTTGGTTGAATCTGTAACTTGCACTTATAAAAGGCTATGACGTTACATTTACTGGGGTGGTTTACATATAGTGAGTTACGGTTACACCATTCATCAAACAGATCCAAACTATGCTGAAGCCTGGAGGAGTCTCCAATTGAGTTCAATGGAGCGAATATTGTCAAGCCGTATGAAAACAGTAGAAATGACGAATTCCTAAGAACAGAATGCAAGTCATTGATAAATAAGTTAAAGAGCAAGGAACCACTACGGGAACCCTGAACTATTCCTGTGGTGACTAATATAGGTGATGATATCCAATTCCCAATTTTCACATATTGTTTACGATTATCTAAGAAGCTTTTTATCTACTGTAATATATTACCTCCTATTCCTAAACACTAGAATTTTTTAATTAAAATATCTTGGTAAACTTTATCAAAAGCCTTGGAAAAGTCGCAGAATGTACCTGCTTAAGTGAATCTAAAATAAAAGATTGGTATGGTAATAAATTCGTATGAACATGAATCTGTTTTGATTTTGTATTATTATATTTCTAGTAAACCTTGAAAGTTGCTTAGTTTCCAAATAATTAAACATTGTTGGAATGGTAGAGGAAATTGACACCGGCCTATAGTTTTCAGTGAATAATGTAGCTAAGGGTGTACTTAAAGTACAAACACATTCCTTCAGAAATAAGACAGACACAGAATCTTTTAGATGCAAGGTTTGAAATTTCTTTTAAATCATAATTTATGGAGTTACTATGAATTACAAAATTATTATGTTATTATGAATTATTTAATTCCATAATTATGATGTTACTATGAATTACATAATGTATATTAGTTTCTCAAATATTATTTTCATTTTATATTTGTAAATTCTTTAGAACTTGTACCAAAGATTAAGGATGGATTGTAGTTCCCTATCAGTCAGTTTAATGAAAAAGTGTAGTCCAGAGTAACTCCGCATAGTTCAGAATTGGCCACCAAACATAACTTTAGTATAGTAAAAATTGCAATGTTGGTAACAATTGATGCTAACTTTAAATTTACATTACAGGGAACAGGCACATAAAGAAAGCGTCGGCAATGTTGCGTTTTTGACATTTATTGAGTTAAACCTTTGCATATTTTATTTGTATTATTATATTAATTATTTAACCAACATTAACCCCACAAATTAAATATGGAGCATTATTCTGTGCTCAAAAAAGTACAAATTATTAAATTTTACGAATGATAATTATTCTATTGATAAAACTCATGTCACGTCATTGCCATCTTCTTAAATCACTCCATAATATGAAGAAATGAATGTGGTTTTTATTGCAGGTTTTTTTTCACGGTATATGCGCTTACACGTATTCGGATTTGAAAGATAACGAGCAATAAAAAAACCAACAAAATATGTTTAAACTCAAGAATATATTAGGTAACAGTGACGCCCTAATTTAAAATAATCATTGAGAAGTAGTTTACTCATATATTATGAATTACTATAAATTTTTATGGTTGGATTTATGGATAACTCCAAACCGGTATTATATTTTTCTTTGTTGCATTAGTTTTAAACCATATTTTAACTAATGTTATTATCTACTTGTCAAAAATAGATTACATATTTAAAAATAATTTATATTCATAAAATATTTGATTTTTAGATTTCTTAGTCACCTTTGGGGTTACTGAGATTAACGTAAATTTCTAGACAATATTTTATGCGTAATCCGCATCAATTTTTCCAAAACTATAACCATATCCTGCGGAAATTCAGATCTTTTACTTCATAATGAGTAGTTTCAAACTCCAGTTTTAGGTATAGGAAATATATACATTTAGTGTTTTTTTTTTGAGAAGTTTTTATGAATTTCAGCTTAAGACGTCCGTTGTATTCACATCACTGCAATCTCTTGACACGTAAATCAAAGAGAGGCAAACTTACCGCAAAAGAAAATTTTCTTTGTCCTAATTGTGAAAGTAGTCTGTATTTTTCAACAGCTGTCAGTATTTTTCAATATGAGTATGTCTGTATGTATAAATTGAATAGCCCAAACCCTATTGAACAGATCTCGATGAAATTTTATACAAGCGCGTATAGTTGTTGCTGTCAGGTCTCACAACATTCTGAGCACGCGTGGTACAAATGTAGCGCAGATGTCAAGATTAGCAAAAAATGGCTCAAATTGTTTTTTAATTTAGGGTACGACGTTTTTACGTTTAAAGTTGAAAAGTTTCTTTGCGACATCTCCAGAACCGTTTGGGAATGCGTGTTTTAATTTCAAACAATTTTATGTAAGATAAAGGGTTGATTGTATTCAGAACGCTTATAATTTTTTGCGTGGTTTGCGGCACTTTTCTTCGAATACTGTTCAAGTACTTTTTTTAAAATTTGTATCGAAAGATCCTTCAATGGTTAAAGTATACAAGGTGTTAAAAAACCATTTAGTTTCAGAGTAGTTAAACCTGTGAAAATAGCTGAAATATTTGTTCCTGAATATGTGACGTACTAAGGTCAAATAAAAAAGAAATCTCAAAACATTAATTTTATACCTATAAGTATTTCGTACATATATGGTACATGAAAGATCAAATTGAAGTAAATGGAGCGAAGAATCTCTTAAGTCTATAAGTGTAAAAATTTTAGAAAAATCCTTCTGAACCTTTATTTTAAAAATATATTTGCATTGATACTTTGATTTTATTGTATTAGTTTTTAATAGTGTAGACTATATACGTTCAAATTAGTGTAGAATATCAGAAAAAGAAGTTAGATGAGCTGAACATATTAATGTGCTAATTATAAGTTGTTTGTCTAGTTTGTAATGAATAACGTATTTATTTGTATCAACACAGACATTTCTAACTATTAGTATATAAGGCACAAATTTTACAGGTTCTATTTTAGTTAGCTAGCCTAAAGGCTTCCGAATTTAGATCTAATAAAACTTGTATATGGAAGCTATTAAAATGTCAAAAATGTATCTCGATTATGTTATGTGAAAGATACTAGGCATATATTTTATGGATCAAATATAAATATTTATAAAAATGCAATTCACTACGGGAAATTAAAAAATTATCTATCTACTAAATGCATGATGAGAATAATTTTACATCACAAGGTTATAAGGTAATTAATAACAAGTTTAAAATGTATACCTAAATATTGGTATAAAATATCCAATGACGAATATTATTGTTAAACTCCGAAGTGTCCATAATGTGACGTCTATTTTATGTTCAATTATATGTTGTTTAAGAGCACCTGTATTTAATCCTCTGGGCCTCGCTTGTTGAGTATCGTCGTTGGTGTTACTCATGACTATTAAATTCTTATATTGATATAACCTAAAATATTTGTAAATGGTGAAAGAGCATTAAATTTTAAAAGAAAACTTTACATACGTTCAATTATTCTTCTATTGTTGAATAGTTATAGTCATTGAATAACAACTTTTCACAGTAGAAAATGTACTCTATAATTGACCAACAAAACTACTTATACCTTAATATAACTGTTGGTTCCTTGGTTTTCACTATATTTTATCACTATGTAGAGCTCGGCTCATAGAGCGAACTGTTGCAAAATTGCGAGTGATGTGACGTTGTCTGACAGAAAAAGAATACTACTACTACTAGTAGTAGAGATGAGCTAATTGTAGGAAATTGATCTGTTATTTTGGAACTGCTTCATGTATGATTTTGTAACATATGTAGTGTAACTAGAGATGGTAATGGTTATAACGTATATTGAAATTATTAATAATAAATAAAATCATTTATTATGAACAAAATTTATATAAATTACAATAAAATTGATCAGATTAATATAATACATTTTGGTTTATTCACGTTTTAAATACTTTGGGTATATATTATTATTACTATTATGCAGGGAGCAGGATCATTACCCCAACCAGGTCGACCTAAACAATCTTTTGTAGCATGCCCCTTCGTGTCGTTTAAAACAGTCACCGTTCTTTCATAAACTTTATGACTGTTTTCGGGTGTTGTTCTCTGATGTTCGCGGCATTTACAGTCATGCCCCCGAATTGTCTTTGTCTGTAGGTCGATGCTGCCTAACATTCGCATTAGAACTGTTTCCCGTTTCGGTCTTATCATTGTATGATCGACAAGGTTCTCAACTTTTTGGGTTCTCAACCAATTTTATGCACATAATAGTTTAGAGGAAAATTCCTCGTAATACAACCCGTATTTATGGAGAGTTCCTCTTTGAATGAATATTTTAGAATGAATATTTTGGTGTTTACCTCAGATGTCAAGTCTATAAAGTCCTTTGAATGTTCTTGACCTCGCAATTTGTTGCAGTATTTAATTCTGACATCATATTTCCATTGCCTTAATACCCGCTTCCTGTGTTCTTTAGTTAGACCACAAGACGGATCTGTGCCTATTACATTACTCTTTGCCCTGCCTGGCTAGCTTATCCGCTATTTCATTGTACTTAATCCCTGAATATGCTGGTATCCACCATAACCTTAAATGTTTATGTTTTCCTAGTTCTTTCAGGTGCGTCAGGTAGCCCAACAGTAGCTTAGAATCAGAGGTTTTAGCCTGTAATGCATACAGAGCTGCTTGACTCTATGTGTATTTTGATGTTAGCTCCTTTCATGCCTTTTTTCATGATTTCTAGAGCATAGTTATCAGTGGCTACTATTTCAGCCACTAGGATAGAAGTGTGTGTACCCAGTGAAATCACTGTACGACACTTAGGGCCATATACTCCAGCGCCTGCTCCACCATTATCCAATTTAGAACCATCTGATACCATTTTAACGCACCTTTGCCATATGAAGGTTCATTTTCCCAGACCTGACGAGAAGTTAGCAATAAACATCTCAGCCATCAAATTGTAAACTTTAAGATTGAGAGATGTAGTACCGCATATATTGTGATTTTAAACGTACAGTATTCAATATTTAATTATTTTGTTCAAATATTACTTCAACTTTGCAAATATCAAACTTTAAATATTTTTACACTACATTATGATTTGAGACGAATATTTTAAAACCATATTAGTTATAATAAAGCATTATTAGATACGTTCAGTGTGTATGATAGAGAACATGAAATTTGACTAACTTTGCCAACTTTTTTTCAACGATGGCCTAAATATCTTTTTCGGATTTAGAAAATATTTGCCTTTGAATTTATAATAAATAGTAATATTAGATACGTTCATTTTATTTGATAGAAAACATGAAATTTGACTTTACCAAGTTTTCTTCAACTTTAGCCTGAATATCTTATAAAAACCTGTTATGGAACAAAAAAATTGGGTATTATTTTGTATTTTGAAAACATTTGCCTTTGACTTTATAATAAATAGCATTGTTAGATACGTTCATTTTATATGATAAAAAACATGACTTTGCCAACTTTTTTCAATTTTAGCCTAAACATCTTATCCGGGTGTTTGAGGAAATTAAAATGTCCTATAAGACTGCCAGGTTTCATTCTTCTTGTCTTAGCGATAGCCGTGTTCTCATTTAAAGCCTTCCTCTTCACTAGTAGCAAGCAATCCTGCTGCAGATTTTGTAGTATACTATGTGCCTTCTTTTGTTCTACTTTAGGACACCACACTAGAGCTCCATACACTATAATGGGTCTTACAATTGCTGTATAAGCCCAATATATCATTTTTTGTTGTAGACCCCATGTTCTACCAAAAAGCTTTTTGCCGACATATCAGCTGGTATAAGCCAGTGGTCAATAACAATGTGCACTCAACTCAAATGACGAAACTCTTACAATGTTGCAGTTTCGCCGTGTGCGCCAGTGTTAGCATTCAAACTGTCCTTTTCCTGCTAATTTCCATTTTTTTGTGGTAATATGTTGTATGTTTTCAAGATGGTATATTGTACTGTTTTATGTTCACTATTTGTATTGATTGTATTTAGGAATTTGCTGTTCTTCGTAATTCTAATATTATATCAGTTTTTAAACACAGATACTACTACACGATATATCACTATTGATTCACCAGTTTTTTGAGAAACTATCGATCTATGTGATCTATTAATTTATATAATAGAATAATTTTTCAGTTTAATTTTTTGTATTGAGTTTTTCGTTATTTATATGGAAACAAAGGTTATAATTTTGGGTAGAGAATGAAAACTAAAATAATATATATGTTGCAATATACTTATTTATAGACGGCCTATTTCTGCCATGTAGGCTTATCACCGACTATGTGTTTTAACGTCGAGCCTTAACGTCGAAATTTTATACTCGAGCCTTTGCCATCGACGCTGATAGGTAGGGTATCAGATAATTTCGTCTTTACCAACCTTTATTGATTAACTCGTAAAGAGATCTTTATAGTGCGTGCCAACCCGCACACACTAGACCGAAGTTTTACATCTACCCCTATAGATGTGCATGATAAATTATAGTTACCTTCCTCCTATAATTACCAACCTCGTTACGTGAGTTGCCTAGATTCGATCAACAACGCAAACTATAGCTTGAGCTGGGGATCGAACCCGGGACTCTGCGGTGGAAGTCATGCATCTCATCCACATCGTTGTGGCGTCGACTAAAATAAGATATATGAAATCAAATAAAAACATAACTGTATATTGTAGTCTGACACTTCTTTAGAGTTGGGGTGTTTTCGCCCATAAGGCCTAGCACCATAGATAATATATATATGTCTAACTCCCACGTAATAGAATGGACCCTTACTTTCGCCATCTAGCGGTTTAACGGCCAATTATCATTATCCTAAAGATAATTCTCCGATAGGTGGCAGTAATTGTATTATTTTTAAATCTATATATATATATATATATATATATATAAATCAATGTATGTTTGTATGTATGTCTGTATGTATGTCCTTTATGCCTGACCAGACCATCCATCCGATCGACACCAAACTTTAGGAATTTGTTGA
>WYDF02271377.1:0-18011 GCA_009867245.2 Adranes taylori | reverse complement strand
TTTTACTAAACATGCATAATAAATAATAAATGTTGGGAGTTGGGATTCTCCTCTGACCGGGGGCCCCTTCCGGCTGGCGGCCCGTGGCATTTTGCCGACTTGCCACCCTGTAGTTACGCCACTGCGTTTCTCTATTCATATTTAAAATGTCTATTATTTTAAGTGATATTTTTTTTACAACAAAATCATCTACTTTTTCTATCCCGTGCCAAAAGAATATGAAACCTCTGAACAAAGCATAACCATGATATTTAGTTGTTTTCCAACTGTTCGATTGGTCTTGTTAAGTTTAACAATTAACAATTTAAATGCTTACTGTTAAGCTTAACATACTTATTGATTTTAATGTTTTCAAGTACCGCCAAAAGGCATCTAAATTAGGATGTGTTGCATAAAATTTTGCATCTTCTATATAATTTTCTACCAAATATACAACCAATTCTCATGCTTTGTATAATTTTTGACATAATTCGCATGAAGTTTACGCGAAAACTTGTAACGTTCAAAAAAGTCAAACGCTGATGCATATACCATTTTCCATTACTAGGGTCATAATTATATATGAACTTCAAAATTATTTTCAGTTATTTTGACTAGGCACACCATTTTCTGAAGTTTTATCTTTGTTGTCAGTAAAAAGGCCCAACTGCTGAATCTTCCTCCGCCAAGAACTTCCTCTTGAATGCTTTCTTCAAAATCACTAAACATAGTTGCAAGAACAAATTGCATGTTTCTCGGACACTTTTCGACGATTGTTTCAAAAGCATTAAAATATGTAGTGTACTTCTTGTGCTTAAGCACACAAAACACACCAAAGGAATATAATGTTCGTTTAAAATGAAATACCGTGAATCGTAAACATCTTATAGAAATGTTTAAGGGAGTACTTGAAAGTGCTATTTGGTGCTGCACAAAGTTTCCACATTGGTTATAGTAGAAAATATTAATAGATGTTCTATCCTGTCATTTATAAGCAAAAATGATTCTTCACGATTTGAAGTCACTAACATTGGATCCAAAGCATCAGTATATCACCAAAATTTTTAGATAATCGTGGTATTTTTCTCTTCTTGCCTCTTAAATAGTTTTTCTCATCATAGAGATGTTCAAACTATCTGAACGTTGCTATTCCTCAATAGACTAGCTTCAAGTAGCGTTCATGGTTGTACACTTCGTCACTTTTCAGCAAAACTTGGAAACTTTGACAATGTACAACTTCGATTTACAATTCAAGAATTGTTAGGATGATTCCATTACCATCTTCCATTATTAAAATAGTAAAGAAAAAGTAGCGAGTTAGTGATAATTTGATTTTTGATATTATTTATTCTTATGATTTGGATTTTAGCTTCTCTTTTGCTTCTCCAGGACGTCGGTAGAGCTAAATGGTTGAATGATGAATAATTGGTGAAGATATTGTAGGTTGTTTCAGCTGGTTAGCATGGCGACAATATGAAATACGTAGTTGATGGTGTGAGGTAAATTGTTAAAGACATGACATAATTTTTGGCGAAAATAGAGTTGATGCGTATTGTTTTCGTTATCACCGAAGTATTGTCGGAATAAACGTCGGTAGTGAACTTCAAGAGTTACCTTGTAGTCAACCCTTGCCTGTTGCTTCGGTGGTGTGGATGGAATAGACACATCTACTAGCATGCGTAATGTACGTGGGCAACGCTGCTTGATATGCCTCTCTGGTGTTCTATCTCTATTATGTTCTATCTCTATCTGTTCTATGTTCTATCTCTATTCTTATCTCTATCTCCTTCTCTGGCGTCGACCTCAAGAAAGGGTTATGAAATATTGATATGGGTGGGTGAAATTAGAAATGAATAAGACGATGATCATAAGGGAATGAAAGATTCAGCAGAAAATAATGAATGTAGTATGTATACTTAACCTGATGTTCGTAGAATTACTATTGATTTGACTTTATTTTAATTTGGATTTAATAAAATAAAATAAGCGAATTGCTACTGGTGCTTACTTTAATGCTAATCAGATTCAAGACCGCAATTTTGCTCGCCGTTCAAGATAATAGGTTTGGTCACATAATGGTGAATTATGTTAGTTGAAACGTGCGAATTTGCTCACTCGAAGACAACTTGTACAAGACCCAAAATGCGTCTGCTGAACGCTATTTTTTTGTTTTGTTTTGCGTATGAAGTGGAGAATCTTCATAGACAAAGGATGCCCGATGCAACCAATAGTGTGGGATTGTTACCCACTAAACTCCACTCCCTGTTGGGATATTTATACTTAGGGGGTTGGTGAATTTATAGTGTGAGGCTTTAGGATTTATCATCCTCTTCAGCCTGGAACTTGCTGAACGCTAGTATGAGTAGCTCTTATATACCAAATTAGCTGTCAGAAGACTTCTCTGGCGTGTAGCCGGAGCCGGTGCATTCGGTGTAGCTAGCGGCTAGATAGGCGTGGTTTTGAAAGAAATTTCTTATAAAAATTAGGTAGTTTTTAATTTTGACCAATAGGGAAGCGGAGCGAAGTTGTACATTGCTCCGCTAGCAATTTCAAATATCAAAATTGCAATATATTGTTTACTACACACTCGCGAATTGTAAGTGGTGGTATTAGCTCATACGCTGTGGTGGTAGCAGCTCTACATGATCAAAGCCGGAGAGAATCGCATCAAAACGCCTTCTGCTAAAGTTCGTAGAACTAGCAACCAATCAGTGAATACTATCAAAAACAAAGGGTAAGAATCATAACGGTTATTGAAAATGGGTCGGTGAAATAAAGTCATAAAGCTTTTCAATTAATAATAATAATAGCTTTTGCAAAAGCCAGATGCGGGAAAATAATTTCTCGATATGAAAACACATACACATCAAGGACAAAGCCTCCGACATGCCGTATAGCAGATGTCGGTATAAGATCATATAAGGGGCATGCTTTAAGTTCTCTCCCGCGCATATATATAGTTTGTGCCATATGAGATTTTATTTAACAATTTACATTTATATCATTTGTTAATTAATCGTTATTAAATTAAATTGTGTATTACATTTGAAGAATTGAATTGAATTTGAGTAGTGAATTTATATTATTTATTGCCTTCATTAATTAATTGAATTAATATATACGGGATATGTTATCCGACAACAACTTCACAGTGCAACACCAATTTATACCATCTTTTGTAACACTTTCTTTAGAATATTTAAATGAATTTAATAAGATCAATTTATTACTGCGTTTACTTAAAATGAATTCCATTATTCAAGCACACGAAGAAGATTAGTTTGTAGTTAAAATTAATTTAAAAATGTTTTGCACATCATAATTCAATTGCTAACCAACCTTTAAGGAAAGGAAGCAACACTTACACTTTTGTGGAATTTACACTTTTGTGGATAAGGCCGGTGTGAGTTAATTGCGCGCAATGGTTAGAAAAGTGTAAAGGTAATGCTAATCGCACAGGTCAATTCAGCGCATGAAAATTTTTTATCCAGGACGATTACGCGCAAACTATTTAGTACAATCATTTGTAGATTACTTAAAGAATAATAAATAAATGTAGTATTTTAAATAAAACCGCCTCAAATACAACAAACATACTGTATTTTTACCTTATGCAGGGTTCACACTTCTCAAGTTGCTTGAATTCAACTAACATGAATGGACCAACTTGAATTTAAGTGAACGTTGATACACTTTCAACATTTATTCAAGTTGATATGTGACACTTGAAAGAGAAGAGTCAAAAAATGGCATCGAATCAGGTTAGTGCTAGAATAAAACTTGTTACTAATTTAATTATAGAGAAATATTAAGTCTCAGAAAAAATTAAGAGGAAACGTAAGCGCTCTTTGTGTCGGAAAGTCGATTAGCAAAAGAAATCGTATTGGCGCATATGCTATCTTATTAAAAGAACTTTCTTCAGAAGATTGCCAAGCGTATAGGATTCACTTAGGAATGTCTGTTAGTATTATTGAGTCTTTGCTCAGTTGTGTTAAAAATAAGACCCAAAAGCACTCAACACATAGTCATTTTCCTCAAAAACTTGTCTGCTATAGGGAACCAAGTTAACGTTGGACAGTAAATATTTTCGGCACCAGCGCATATCTTACTATTCTCAGTTTTTCTTCATTCTTTACTGCATATGATTGTGATAGATTTTATTTTATTTCTATTAACGTCAATATCACCACTCAACTCCTTTTTACTCGCTTCATTCAACAGCATTTGCATGCTTTGATCTCGATAACTTTTCAAACCACAATCCCATAGCATCATACCTTTCATAAATTTCTAAAAATTCTATTATTTGGTTAGTACTCCACTTCGTTTGATTTTTTTTATTATGAAATCAAATGTGAAATATGAATCCAAGTAAACAAGTTAATTACCCATCAATTTATGCTTGAAACTTGAAAGTACATTTCAAGTTACTTGAAGCAAATAAAAATCATATTCACATTATTCAAATTGTTTCAAGTACTCTTTTCAACAGACTTCAATTCAAGTAAATTTAAACGTGTGAACGAGCCTTTATATGCTGATAGCAAACACTTTTAATAAAGACAAATCTATTACTAATATTTTTATATTTATGTAAACTGTATAAATTATTAATATATTGTTGGCTTTTTAAAACTAATATTTTTACAAATTATAGGCAAAATAACACATTGTAATATATAAGTTACACTAAGCGTCCATCAGAACTTTTATGAATTTATTAAAATACGCGTTTTTAAAAATATGAAGATACAGACCCCATAATTAAAACATATTTACGCAATACAATGCGACAAATCGGGCCATATCTGGATTTGCCAATCTTAGCAATAATCGACAAATCTCAGTTGATTCAGAAGAAGTCTAAAACTTTTTATAATGAAAGGACGAAAACTAAATTTGATCCTATGAATGTTTAAAATGTGCTACTTAATTTACATTTCATTTTACCTTTCATATAGCATATAGGTATGTAATACGTATAGGCATATGAAAGATATAGGATTCATGTCTTGAGAACTTTTTCTATTTCACCTTAGTACGTCTCTTGTATTACTGCGTCATAAGGAACAATTTTTCATATAAAAAGATTTTCTAAAAAAATGTTTTCTTGCTCAACATACGCTGGTGCACACTATTGTCCCACAAAAAATTTTTTTCATTTGTTGTATATCCAATATGACGGAAATGCGCCATTTTTTTCACAAAAAAATTCTGTTCTGTCATACATAGAATGCGACATTGGCACGTTCAAAGTTTGAAAATATTTTTCAAGACATCTCAGAAACTATAAAGTATTGGACATTCCAGTAAACTTTATTTTATAAGCTACCTAAAGCCCGTTCGATTTTATTTGAAACATTTTTTCTCAAATCACATAAGTCGTATGTAAGTCTAAGAGGCTTCAATTGTACCATTATGAGCAATTGAATATACTGAACTGAATTTGAGCAATAAACAATTTTCAAAAAACTTTTCAGTAACACCCTGTATATTTTATGTAATTTGATAGCCGTTGTAATTCTATTTAAAATGATACCACGCAAAATTTTGCAACTTGTCGCCATGGCAACCGAGATACAACAAGTCATATTATATACATATAAGGCCTAAATAATAGCTCATATGTGTAAAGTTACAGGAAATATTATTTTACGTTGTATGAGATATATAAATTGCTTCTGCAATTGAATAAATGTTGTTATCAGTGGCGGGTGCACATTATAATTTTGGGTGGGGTACAAAATGATTATTTCATTGAGAAATTCAGTTTTAAAATTAGAAGATTGAAATTTCGCTCGCATATAGTACATTGTATTATGCGTGGAATGAAAGTAGTAAACTTTTGATATATTTAAGGAACTATAAAACATAGGAAACTTGAATAAACTTTATTATATAGGCTACCAAAAGCTCGTTCAATTTTATTTGAAACATTTTGTTTTCTAAAATTACAATTTAACATATATACAGGGTGTTTTTTGTTTTGTAAACTTTGCGTCCGATTTACTTGAGACAGGTAATTGTACTACATCAAATATCTCGTTTCCTATGAAAGTTGAAAAATAAAACTTGGGCAATATGCGTAAGACCCAGGGACCTCAATTTTACGCAAAGCGGACACGAAGAAAAAGTGACTCAAAAGCGGTGGTGGGGAAATCTTATCTGGAGTCTGGACTGAAATTGGTCTACCCTCGCTTTGCTTGTCTTCAGGTCACTCTCTTCCTTAAAAAAACTTATGCCACCGTAAAACAATTGACCAACTTAGCCATTGATCGCCAACATTTTAAGCAATAAGCTACTTAGTCAGTTATCAAAAGGTTTCTGCAGTACTTTTCCTACCTTCATGCTAAATTTAATAACAGTTCTTTGTTTCATAATGAAAATTTCAATTCCAACGACAATAACACTTTTGAAAAAATGATATAACTATGTTATACACCAATATAATAAATTCAAATTTTGGCAAATGATAGGTCAGATGCCAGGTTCTAAGAAGCATATTTAAGCATATGAGATGGCTCCATTAATTACTGAAAACTAGCGGGAGTCTTAAAACATATTTACGGAACTACGAGGGTCAGTCGAAATATGTTGGGAATAGCTATGAAAAAAACATTTGATAGTCAAATAAATGGCTTTATTGTTTTACATTCTATGCAGTTTTGCATACGTTCAAACCAATCACTGAAACATTTATTCCTGTCGGAAGTTGGCATACTCAAAATGTGTGACTTGAATGCATTAACAGGTTCTTCAGGGGTAGAAAACGGTGACCACGCATTTTATTTTTGATGGTGGGAAACGTAAAGAAATCGTTTGGCGCCAAATCAGGACTATTGACTGGCTGAGTCAATAATTCGATGCTTTTACTTTGCAAATAATCGACTGTTGCGTGAACTGTATGATGTGTAGCATTATTCAGGTGAATAATGGTGAATTGCATATTTAGGGTTGTTTCTTCGTCACTCATTAATGACTTGTGACTAGCAAATTGATGTATCCCATTCCGCATTTACTGTATGACGTTCCTCTAGAGCAATTGTAGCAACATGGCCAGATTTTGGTATGAAACATGCAATCATTTTCTTAGAAGTGCTTCGCGATCGAACAACTTTGGTGGGTAAAATTTCATTTTGAAGCACCCACACGGTTGACTGTTGCTTTGTTTCTGGTTCGTAAGAATATATCCACGATTCATTATCCGTAATAATGTCATATACATATTTTGAGTGTCCGTTATTGAATTTTATCAGTATTGCTTTAAATTATTTGACACGATCATCCTTTTGAGCAGCTGATAAATTATAGGGTATCCAACGAGAACAAAGTTTTTTACGGCTAACTGCTTATGCAAAATAGAATGTATCGAGTTCCGAGAAATG
Organism: Adranes taylori; assembly: GCA_009867245.2. Lineage (NCBI taxonomy): Eukaryota > Metazoa > Arthropoda > Insecta > Coleoptera > Staphylinidae > Adranes > Adranes taylori. The sequence continues at coordinate 10,647 of WYDF02271377.1, read as the reverse complement.
TGCAAGGATACCTGAATCTCATCATACGTTACATGACGATCCTCTGCAATCATTCGACGTACAGCATCAATATTTGCCGCTACAACAGCTATTGCAGGACGACCTTCCATTAGTTCATCCTGAAGCGAAGTACGACCGAATTTAAACTCTTGAAAACAGCAATATATCGTTGTCTTGGATGTACTGCGATATACTGCTTCATCACCAAATGCAGACATTAAACGTTCCACGCACTGCTGTTGAGTTAAACCACAATGAAGATCGTAAAAATCATTGCGCACTCATTTTCACGTGTTAACTCAATTTTTACTATGACTCGCAAAATTTAATACGCCACTGTATACACAGGGAATGATATTTTGACAATCAGACAAAAACGTCGCCATCTCGATATGTTGCACTATACCAGTGCGCATGCGTGGACCATGAAAATAAGCAGCATTGCCAGATTCCCGCCAGATTTTATCGACTGTCCCTCGTATGTATTTGCGCAAAGATAATGATTTATAAGTAATCATAAACCAATAAAGAAAAGTATCAGATAATAATTCATCTTAATCCTATAAAATTCCTTTCATAGCATCAAAGATAGTGAAATCTCATCAACAGATAAATCAACATTAGAAAATAATTTAATTTAACCATCACGGGATTTTTAATATTAATCATTTTAAGCTAGTATTTATTGTAACGAGATAATTTAAAAACGGCTTTGTTTGTTACCATAGAAAATTAGTTTTATGAATGAATGATTTATTTCTAAATTACTAGCAAGGTCGTTATTACAAAATTACGGTCTGTTATTATTGTAGAATACATACATATTGCAATAATCCTTTTTACGTACTTCTTTATTTTCTACGCTCCGTTGAATTGGATATATTATCTTTTTAGTTAAAACGCAATATTTAATAATTTTATTTATAATTATTACTTTGCACATCATTGGTACTTTTGTAGATAATGGGCACATAAATTTATACTGTAAATAAAATCTAGTATGACATATTGCGAGATTTATGTTGGGAATTCCAGGTAATCATGAAATATATTATTTGAAGAAATATGATTTGCTAAATTATCAAATATATACGAGTAACTTTTTATAGTTAGAAAGACTACAATTGCTTACATAATATCTACTTGAATTAAAATCATATGTACCATGTTAGCTACCGTGAATCATTGGTATGAAGTCAGCAATAACCTGTCGGCAATAAAATCTGAAAAGTTTATCACCGTACTGTTTATAGAATTTTCTTATATAATTAATATTTTTTTTAAACTTATATGTAAACAATACATGTATAAAGCCTATGAAAACAAACACATTACTTTATGGGTCAGTGGCGTCCGATCAGCAGGCAATATAATATATTCAAAATTAATAATTGTTTTAGCAAAGAGAAGAATTCTGTGTCACCCTAAATGTAGTATATAAATAATGGTATTACGCTACTGGCCCATAAAGCAATATGTGTTTTTGAAAGAGCATTGTCTATATATTGTATCTTTACTAAAACAAAACTAGCACAAAATTATTTTCATTAATAAAAAAATTGTTAAATTGGGACTTTGATTATTTCGCGTTAGACATTGCTTTAACTAGGATGGCCATCCTATCGGATGGCACTGATACATAAATCACTATGCGTAATTGAAAGATCATTGTATATTCATTATTTATATACTAAATTTAATCTCTGCTAAAAAATGATTAATTTTGAATACATTATTTTACATCATCTTAATACGTACTGTTGTCTCCTGATCGAACGCTACTGACCCATAAAGTAGTGTATGTATTTATGCATGCTTTATACATGTATTGTTTACATATAAGATTATTTATTTAAAAAATTATATAAATTATACGAGAAACTTCTATAAGCTCGGTCATTTCAGATTTTGCTGTTATTGCTGAGAAGCTATTGCTCACTTCACACCGGTCCGTAATCATAATAGTGAATTTAAATCATCGCTGCAATGGGAACATTTCAAAATAATTGAAAAAGTTTTCCACACGGTCAGTTTTTAATTCCTTGTATAAAAAATTTCGTCAGACTTACCATCTTAATCCGGTTCAATGCTTTTCCGCGAATTTGTAAATAATCAAAATGCAAGGAATTATATATGGATAAGCCACATATAGACTTAAGTATTAATATATATTTGAGAACGTAATTAAGCACGATCGCAAAATATATATTTTTGAGACAGAATTATCTAGGCAAGATCCGCGTTAGTTTAATTTTTGGTTGGATTAATTTTAATCGCGTAACTTTCGCTCAAACTTGGCGATAGTTTCACTATATTAGTAAATCAATATAATAAATTTTATTTATTCAATTCTTAATAAGCTACACCGTGTTTATTAAATTCATAGTAAAAGTATATTCAAAATCTATTCAAAAGTTAAATTGTAATTAAGTATTGAATTAATTAAATAGTTTCCAAAATTAAAATAAATTCTTTAAATTATAATTGTTGACCTCAAATTAAATCTAAAATATATTTCGCATACATTTTATTATTATAATTCCAAAATAAAGCATTTTAAAAGCACCCTAATATTTATATTTTTGTCATATATAAAAATTAATAGCATTGAAATGTCAACATGTACCTAGAATGTATTAAAAAAATTTGAATTTTATAGAAAATAAAATAACAGATTTTGAAAACGTTTTGATTACTAGATATGAATATGTTAAACTAATTTGTATGTCTATTGACTATTGAAGATTAGGCAGATTGGGATTGGGTCCTTCTGCAGTTTAATGACATATCCTACTTGGTGCTTAGTGATGACGGGACTCGTCTCGTTGCCCTTGTTCGCTACGCGGTGACTTGTCTCGTCGTGCGCCATTGAAGAGGATCTCAAACACTTCCAACACTTGAGTTTCTATTCCATTCCGGGAGACTCTGATTGTTACCCCTGTGTTTCTTACAGTGTTTTCCTGTTACCTCATAATCTTCTTATGTACATAAAATCGTGCTTCTTCTGCAGTTCCTCGATTTAGTCACATTTTTCCTCAGCCACTGTTCCTTTGCCTCTCTGCACTGTTCCATTTAGCTCTTCATATTTGTGTTTGTACTTTGTTTCGTATTCTCTCCTTTCTTGCATTATATCCAAGATGTCGTCAGTAATCCAAGGTCGCTTCTTTGTGACAACCCTTAAACCAATATCTGCATTTTCATCTCAATAAGCTCGTCCTTCACTAATCCTCGATGTTTGACTTATCTAATTTAGACAAAACTCATATTCTGTGCTCAAGTTTCTGACTCACCGTTGCTTTCATAAGTCAATTCTTTGTTTTCTGAATGCCTATGCATTCTGGTCTTTTGGCTCGTCTGGCTTGGCCAAATCGACGAATCATTAGGTCTACCACAACTGGCTTGTAATCGCTATATATATCAGCGCTGGGGTATGTTTTCGCCTATTTGACTGTCTTTCTGAGGTCCGCGTTTATTTAAATTATGAGGTGTGCATTTATGAGCATGTGTTAAATTATTTATACTAAATTAGTTAAACGGCAGACCTTTAATGTAAACAACATTACGTAACAGTGAGATGAATTTTACTACATTGAGCGTGTATAAGTTGGCGCTGGCAGACGATCTACATTCAATGTCAAGAATTCAGTACGTTCATTGGAAATAGGGCGATTTAAATATATTACACGAATTAGCCTTGACATTTTTGAAATATAACTTTAACATTTCAATGAGAAAGTTAAACGCTAATACAGGATTTAACACGTAGACTTTAATTTAATGGCCCACACAATCCCTCAAGATATTCCGATAATGCCTCAAGATATTGATACCGGATTATCATTAATTCAAGTAATTAACGATTGGAATAAGCAATTCTCTAATAATTCATCAATTTAATGAGTAATCCTCTAATGTAATATAAATTGACTAATCAAATCTAATGCAATTTTTATCTTTCATATACCATACAGGTATGTAGTACCTATAGGTATGTGAAAGATGTAGGATTCATGTTTTGACAATTTTTCTATTTTACCTTAGTACGTCTCTTGTATCGAAATTACTGCAATCCGTTAATATAAAATTCAAAGTGGGGGAGAGGTCTTAAGGAACAATTTTTCAAAAAGTTCTTTCTAAAAAATTGCTTCTTGCTCAAAAAATTAAAAGAAAAGTCAATTTTTCGGTATATGTTAGTATGTATGTACGTACGGACGTATGTCTGTATGTTCAAGAACTTCTCCTCTCCTTTGGGACCAATCTGGATGAAATTTGGTCGACAGATGTAGACTATGAGCCCGCAGAGAGGTTTTTTTTATTTTTTTTTATAAATCTAATATGGCGGACAGGAGCCATTTGTTTTGTTCAGAAATTTTGTATTCAAACTAGGAGATTGAAGTTTTGCACACATATAGCGCCTTGTATTATGCATCGAATAAAAAAAGTCCCATGTTGCCAAATTGTATAGGAAGTGGTGTTGCCACGTTTGAAGCTTAACAAACTTTTTTAAATATCTCATGAACGATAAAAGATAGGACATTCGAATAAACTTTATTGTACAGGCTACATAAAGGCCTGTGGATTTTGTTTGAAACATTTTTCCCAAAATCACAATTTAACATATATACAGGGTGTTTTTGTTTTGCTAACTTTAGGGTCCATTTTCTTGAAAAGTTTTGCAATATTTTTTTAATTTCTTTCGTCGAAAATTCCTTTAATATTAAAGCGATTAAGCGAGTTTAAAAAACTCGCACGTCATAGCACCGGAGTAATTTGATCTTGAAATAAAGTGTAATGCCCTAAATATATCGGTTCCTATGAATGGTGGAAAAATGAAACTTGGGAAACGGTTGTAAGACCAGGGAGCCTCAATTTTGCCAGTATGGGAAGCTGAATTTACTTGACCGATTTTGAGCAATAAATTTTGTTTTCAAAAACTTTTTTGAACATCTTGTATATTTTATTATATTTTGGAAGCTCTTCCGATTTGCTTTACAATGACACCACATATGATGGGTCTAACTGTTATCATTTCATATATATATATATATAACCCTTAATAACTTAAATTATGTAACTTGTCGCCATGGCAACCGACATTCAATAATCATATTATATACGTATACGTAGTAGCTCATATATGCAAAGTTACAGGAAAAAATATTGTGCGCTGTATGATATATAGACTCTGCTTTCGAAATTGAATAAATGTTGTTATCAAAACAACATTTGATAACAACACGGGTACAACGCGTGTTGTTACCCGTGTTGTTACAACGCGGGTACATATTACAATTTTTGGAGAGGCTCCAAATGATTACTTTATTGAGAAATTCAGTTTTAAAATTAGAAGACTGAAATTTCACTCGCGTATAGTATATTATATTATGCGTCGAATGAAAGTAATGCCATTCTCGCAAGTAATGCCATTCTGCCATTCGAGCGCGTTGTTTTGCAAACTTTTTGATATATTTCAGGAACTATAAAAGATAGGACACTTGAATAAACTTTATTCTATGGGCCACCAAATTCTATAGGCCACCAATTTTACGCAGAACGAACACGAAGAACGAGTGAGTCAAAAGCGGTAGTGGGGAAAAATGAAGTCAAAAACGTCAGCAGATGGCGCCAAAGTGGACAAATTCACAAGGCCAAGGCAGTCTAGCGTGCTTCTCACGCCAGATTACTCTTTTAGAAATTAGTCCAAAAGAGAGTCAAGAGGGATGGTAAGCCATGCCAAATCGGACAGCGCAGCTGTCCGCACCGCAGGTAAATGCGGGGAAAACGTGAGTCAAGGCCGGCCGTAGGCCGCGGCAAAGCGGACATCAAAGCTTTCCGCGCCGTAGGCAAATATGGGAACCAGGGGATTCATGGGTAGGCGGGAGATTCATGGGTTAGACTAATGTTGTTTAGTTTACCCTAAACACTATTGTGCTAATTGAATTTAATAGACGACTTAAAAGGTGACAAAGGTTCAACTTCATATATAACATATTATAGGCTTTCTCTTGGTAAGCCGCAGCTACAATATTTATACGAATAATTACATCAAAATTTCAGTAGAGAGTTTTCAGCGTAGAAATAAACAAGCATCACGGGATCCATACTGTGACATATTATGAGTCGAGATTAGGTGACGAAATTTTGGAAGAAATATGATATCTTTTATGTATATTGAAAGAATCACAAAAAATATGAGTAGATCAAGTGTTTCTTTGATTTGATTATATATCATACATATTTTATTTAATTTAGTTTGATACCTTTATTTGGCATATCTCTTTTCCAGCTGCATTACAATACAATACAACTTCATCACATGTATTACTACTTATTTTAGGAAAAAAGAAGGAACCAAACATTAATTATAATTCCAAGTCCGAGTAACGGTTTCTTAAAAACTTCAAAACTATAAGGTTCAACTTTTATTTTATGCAAGATGTAACAAAAGTAGGACTTCAGTATATGAAAGATGGGGTGGCAATCACGTCCACGAATTTTTCAAATATAATGTGCCAATTAACAAATCAATTTATTAATAACTAATTACCAAATAATATTAATACAAATTAACATGATAAAGATTTAACACGCTTAAAATAAAATCCCAATCCCGCGAAACAGATCAAAGACTCCGAGTCGTGAGAAAGACATTTATACACACGCAAGTTCGCGTAAAAAAACAAACCATCAAAAGTTTTGCCAAAACGCGCGGGAAGGCGACTTAGCGCTCCACAAAACTTGATCTCATGGCGCCTGCTATCTGCGCCCTTGATGTGTTAGTGGTTATTCAAAGGTATAGGGAATTTTCGCATTGCAATATTCGCACGAAAATCTTTATTTTAAGTTTTACGACTTAACGTATTTCCACCACTCATTTTTAAATAAGTCGTTAAGCATTACGACCTTTTGTGCTTTCGAAGAATTTGATTGGATCTTAGTTCCATGCATTTATTACACAACTCAACCTATACTTTGGCAGAATTTTTTTAATTTCTCACTTTCCTCTTTTCTGTTTTCTCCCATTTACTTTTTTGTACCGTTCGCCCTGCAAACCGACACTTCAATGGAACCAGGACGAAGTAGTTGCGAATCATCAACCCAAGCAGAGAATTCATTACCAACCACGGGATCACCGATCTCTTCGACAACGATTAAGGTGCATTAAGCAACATTACCTCACATCACTCCACTACGTATTTCTATCTTCGATCCTATTCAATTAATAGCTGGACAACAACTTCACATTTGTCAACAATAAAGCCAGTCAACCTCTGAAATTCGAGCTTCGACACATCATAAGCACAGCTGTAGTCACAACCATCCTCAGGGACGAATAGCAAATAATAACAATAACAAATTTGCATTTAGGTTGATACTTTTTATCTTTTGCTTCTGCTAATGGAAAATGGTATGGAACATTCTAACAATTTTTGGCATTATAATTATCTTCACAACACATTGTCAGTAAATTAAGCTCGCGTTTAGAGTCCTTATATGTATTATAAATATTTTAAACAATAAAGAACAATTTGTAAACCTGTTATTGCGTTCTACATGTGTGTTACCTACAACCATATATAAATGTGTACAATATAATTAATAACAATTATTCCTCCCCACCTCCTGTTTGAGCATCATGCGCTTTGTGAAGCATTGTTTATGTTACAAAAAGAAGTAAAGCGGTACGGTTATATAAAGAGAATAATAACAAAACCGCGATCCTGCTTTTATAAGAGAAAAATCCGTAACAATATATCTCATCCTTAAACTATGTTTGTTATTAAAAATTTTAGGTTGATTTGATCATAGAACTATACCAACACAGACAATTAATCTAGTGTCTGTAGCATTATTCTAATAATACACCTAAATTTGCTCAAAATGATAATTGCATCAAATAATGTATGTAACAATAACTGCATTGTAAGTATCAATCAATATGATTATCTCGCAATTAATCGCGTTTTATTGATATTCTAGTTGTTTCACAACTATCGTAGCTAAAAACTAAAGCAATTCATGTATGTAAGGTAGCAGAGTACATTTATTGATTAAAATTATTTCCCATGGTACTGTATCTTGAAATCATTCAGCAAGTAGTTAACGTAATCTAAGTCATTATTACGATCGTTATTTCAAATAATTCGCATAATTTTGTTCATCAATGAAGGAATATTATTAGAATTTTAATTAAGATGATCCTCTTAGATTACTAGTTTTGATGTTTTGTTTTTACTGTAAATTACTATAAACCATATAAATAATTGATTTGTCCAGCAGCAGTGGCGTATCAAAATAAAATTGCGCCCTTAGCAATTGCACCCCCTTTAAAGTATTTAAAATTAAACTTATCTATTTCTGATTTGGTTTCAGGGACATAACTTTTTTAATACATACGTCAAAATTAATAGAAAAGTATCGATTCTAAAACTTTGATACCCAAACAAACCAAATTATGCAAACTAGACAAAACTACTATGTGAACAGTTACGAAATACAAAATATTTCGTAGGGGTAAATGGCACAGTTAAATAATAAGTATCAGTACATATTTAAAAATATTGTATAATTACAGTAACAACATTTTGAGGTGATTTTTAGAACTTTACTTTCCTCCTTTTTATTAATACGAATTCATCAATAAGGGGCTCAAAATATGTTTAGCAAGTTTCTTCTCCTTCAATAATCTGTAGAGCTAGATTGCATAATCGAAATTGACCCATGGAGGACCTCAAATAATACAAGATTAATTTCAATATCCCAATTACACAAATCTCATTAGACAAATGTCACAATTACCCAAATCATTTACGTCGACAAAGTACATCACAAATAGTAACAGTTACATGTGATAATATCATAAAATATACACGACCAGACCATGTTTTACAATAGCTAAAATAGTCAATCATGGAATATGGTGTACAAGTAATCAAGTAACTTTTGACCCTCTGTTTAAATAGGCAGTATGTTTTTATATTTTTGAACGTTTGTGGTAGAGAGTTATAGAGTTTGCAGCCAGAGTAACAAACACCAGTTTCATACAATGAAGAGTTGTGTTTGGGAACGACAAACAATGTTCTTGTCTCATCGAATAGCTGTGTGACCTATTGGTAACGCTACCAAATAAGCCATAGTGATTAAATACAAAACATAGTACCGAGAGAATATAGACACCATAAAAGGTCAAAATATTTTGCTCTTTAAATAAAGCTTGACAGCTATCTGTATACTTAATTGCAAAGATTATTCTTAGTACTCTTTTCTGTATCACCAACACTCTTTGTGCTTCAGGAGTAAGACCTCAAAAAATGATACCAAACTTCAATAAAGTGTTAAAATTACCAAAGTACATAAGCTTAACAATACTAACACTACAATGTGGAGATATGATTCTAAATGAATTTTAGATAACTTGCAGCGCAGCTCATTTATGTGAACTGCGTAGAATTTTATGGAATCTGTTCGCAAAGTAAAGACGAGTAGTTCACTATAAATTAATATAAACACTTGTCTAATTTGACACACACGTTTAAACTAAAGGGAAATGACTCAAGTAAACGACGCGTCGAGTTTATCAATTGGTAGCAATTGCTTTAGTGGAATTCCAATTCCTTTAGCGATTCCTTTTGCATATGCAGCTCATATGAAAGAGACGTATGGCAACATGAAGATTTTGCTGCCGAAGGTCTGGTGTGTATTTTATATTTTCATTGGAATCTATATTATCATTATTCACAGTTTGCAATCTGTAATATTGTGGTTATACTCGTATTCAGCTTTAGTATAGCAAAGTACATAAGAAACACCTGCAGTTATCCATTTAACAAAATTACTACCGATCAGTGTATTCCTACTTTTATCATCACTGGATGCCAAAAATTACAATTCATCATAATGAAGACTTGCTGATTCGTCAAAACGTAGCTTTAAAGTTATTGTTACGTAATTACAACTAAAAGCAATATGCTTCTGTACTTATTAGGCCCTCGGTTCATTTCAAAGAGATTCAATGAAAATTTAGAATTATTATTCAATAAAATTCAGTATGAAAACCATAATTAGCAACTTTGTAAAGATCTTGAAATTATATGCATGCTGTTAGGTTAACAATCAAGATATACAAGACGTGCGTCTTATATACAAGAAGATATATCCCTGTGTGGGGCAGTAGAGCATGAAATCTACATTGTGTTAAGAAACCAAGGAGTCCTTTGGAAAAAACTAAAACCTGGAACAAAATATATAATAAAAAAATTTGTCCATCCATAAACAAATTTTCTTTAATGACAAGAATTTGAATCATCAAACTCCTTTCTGGATTCACATTTCGAATTTTTCCCTGAGAATTTTAGCGATTTTAGCAAAAAGTTGCACCAGGTTATAAAAAAAAACAATTGCCTCAAGGCGTACTTTTAAGCGAAAATGACGAAGGTATCATACTGAATACTGCTAGAATTTCTAATTTTTATAAACTATATAACTTTTATATATATGTAATGTGAATGCTATGTGTTACCGGATTTACATTCCCTATGTAAATTAATTCTACCAATTCACTACCATATTTGTATATAATATATATATATATATATATATATATATACTTGTATATATATAATTCGCTTTTCCAACAAAATTAGCATA
>WYDF02271366.1:0-18012 GCA_009867245.2 Adranes taylori | reverse complement strand
CTCTCAACTTGATCATTTCTTTTTTATGTGCGTTTTCTTTTTTAAAGATGTTCAAGCCTTTGTTTTGCTGTATCAACACCTCTATTCGATTTTCTTGATGCTTTCTTATGTCCTGCTTGGCCATTTTCCTTGCTGTTTTGTTTAGTTCGGCATACTCTACTGTATTCCTATATTCCTTTTGTTGTCTTCCTCGTTGCATAAGTTAAATGAAATGAGATATTTCACAAAAATTTAATACCACGTATTAAACAACTTACCAGTTTTTCACAAACATTACACAAAATTTCATTCATAGTATTCAGTAGTTTCGAAGATATCCGTAGCTCTCGCAATCAGCAGAATTTAAAAAAATAATATTTTAAGATTTCAAAACTTGCATTTGAGTCAAACTTAAAGAAATAATAAATAAGTGAATATAGAAATTTCTAAATAATTTAATTTACATGTATTTGGGCCACACTAAGTTAATTTATCTCTGCGTTGCGGTTTATTCTTAAATGAAAGTTTCTAAGTAATATATCTTGAGAGTACTTCTTTCTTGTTTTCGAAAGAAAACGAAAGGAAACTACTAACAAAAGGACCGTCTATAAAGTAAGAAAGGCACAAGTTCCATTTATCTTATTATCTACTAGATGAGGTGGAAATTATGGACTGAAGGTGTTAAATTAATACAAGACTTGAAAAATGGGTTTTCTTAGGATAGACGCGAACATCGTTTACGCCTCAAAGGAAACAGTTTGCTTTTGCACAGCTTTCTTTTTACTCGCGACAAAGAAACGTGTTGTACATTTTTTATCTAAGCCATTATAAAGTGTCATTTATAAAACTAAAGAGCATAATTTTATATTTTTTACTGTTAAGTTTCAAATTGTTAATGATATTTGTATTAGTTTTGCTATATTGTGCATTAGAGACAAATATATCCATTTACTATTTAATTAGAACCATTTTGAACTTATGTAATAATACTTATATATCAACAATGCGTAATAATTTATTGTCAATTTACTTCCTTCTATAAACTTTTTGCTCAGAACAAATAGACTGCCGGACAAAATATTTTTTTTATTAAATCTTGAAGCTTTTCTAAAAAATCGTGAAGAAGTTTTTCGTTTATATATTTATCAAGCATTCTGCCCATGGTCCCTACAAAAAATGGAATATCGGTGCTGTATCAGTGCGGTGCATATCGGTGCTGAAATAGGATAATTCTCATCTCCCTCTAATATATGTCTAGATAGATTGATACATTATTAACTGTTCCTTCGGTTACAAAAATTACATACTATTACATAAATACAGTACAAAACAGTGCACAACAAATAGAAGGACCAAACTTGCTTGGATATCTTTTGTGAGACATAGTAAATACTTTTTTGTTTTCTCCATATGAAATTTCAAAGATTCAACTAATCAATTCTCCACATTTTAATGTACAGTTGTATACCATGGACACAAAGTACATGGCGTTCAAGAGAAGAATTATTCTCAGAAATGGCAATGTACGGATTATCACGACAATGAGCATTTCTAGGGTCCACTATATATCATACTGCTCTAAAAAGCTAAAAGCGATGATTTGAACAAGATCAGATATAAATATTTATAAAACTGGAGCTATGGCACCAGAGCTATGAAATAGTTCTCGACGAATCCTATGTTGCAATAAGTATGTATTAGATCAGTGGACGGAAGCCTTTTTCGTGTTGTGGCGCATTAAGTACAAACATTTTCTTTCGCAGCGCATCTGATGGACTGTCCATAAATAAAGCAGTGACAAACCATCTATGGATAATCGCCAATAAAAACAGTTAATTTTACAAATCCTCGATCGAAGAGCGTTCGATTTTCTGTAGTTCACCATTTTGAAGAGATATATACGACCTAACCTCATATTGTTGCGAGGATGGGAGGAATCGCTTTTGAAACAAGAACTTCAATGAACAGATTTGACACTTGGATTTTTCTTGAGAATGTGTGCGATGAATTCTTTTTTCACGCTTTGTATAGCTGGAGCTCAATCTGTGCAGCCGTAGACACAATTTTTCCAGTTATTCTTTAACATTTTCATCGACTAATTCAAAAATATCCACGCCAGTTGTTTTTTGTTTCAGTTCATGACAAAGAAAGAAATTGTTCACAATTTTTTCTGCATTAATGAGCCTAAAAAGTGTCAACAAAAAAGCTTTATTGCTAATATGTGTGCTTTCTGAAGTTGGATAGCCCAAATTGTTGACCGATTCTCAAAGCATTCTTTCGTTTTTAATTCAATTTCATCTGACTTATTGTAATGTGCAGATTTGTCCACTTTCCTGTGTAGGTTGATGTAAAAATATTGGGCATTAAGTACTTACAAGAAGGTGAATAAATTAAAATAATTAGACGCCATACAATGTTTAGCATTATAAATAACATTTTTGATAAGGGGACAGTCATCGGGTAAATTACGATAGGTCTATTTTATGATCAATGTACAAAAATAAATATTATTTATTGATTATACCCTATACTGATTAGTTACAACTTACACAAATCAACTATACATAGAAGCTATGCATGGAACACAACCCATTGACCGATGCCTCGCAGGTGTTACAGAAAATATTCTAGAATGAGCTAATGACATACAAATTAATAATGACAAAATATGCATATCACGGGGATCATTAGATATAAAAACGATGCTCAATGCTAGGAGAGAGCTAGTAATTTTGGGCGTCCGCCGAAATCCTAATGTACAACTAAGTAGCGAAATAATAATCCGGAAGAAAATAATATTAGGTTAATAATTAAATAAAAAATAAAATCATATCTATTTAAATTAATTGAGTATTTTATTATGCATTCGTCTGATGCAGCGCGGTACTTAGCATTAATATTTTTGAGAATAATTTACATAAATTAATTTAAGTATAATTTTGCTGAATAAAGTAAAGTCGAGTGTAATTAGTAACAAGTTTGTTTATCAAGGTAAAGCCAAAGGAAATACAAATAAATAATTAAGATAATGGTGCGTTACCCTAAAATAATAAATAAATAGTTTGTGTACAACAACAAAATGTGTAAGTACGTAGTCTAATTTTTATTGGGATGTAATTGAACAAATCATAAAGTCATTTTTATTCAAGTGTTGATTTATTTTATTAATTGCAAAGCGTTGATTACTTAATTTTACGTTTAGGAATGAATGAACATGTCATTAGATTGCATGTAAGTATGTTTAACGACCAATTCAATTTAATCAAGTTTAATAACTGTTTCATTTCTCCTGCTTGAATTATTAATGCGTATGACTTACGTTAAGGATAGACGTTACTTCAGCCACGTAATTATCGACTAATTACTAAACACGAAAGACACAATTAAATCTAACGGCACGTTCAACTTAGCGATGGTCCGCAGTAGTGTTTTATTCTGAATTAAGCGGAACTAGCTGGGCGATTTAGACCCCATCAATTATTCAATTCATAACTTGCTAGAAGTAGCTAAACTAAATTGCTAGCTAAACTAAAGTGCTTATAGAATAACGAAGGAGTTCAGGTACCTATAATTATAACAGAGGATTGCTACGCTCCCATATAAGTCCTTTCTCACTCATGTCAGGTCGGAGAGAACAACCCTCCGACCTAAAAGTTCGTGACAAAATCCTCAGCTCTTCTCGCAATAGTGTTTGACGATAGAGGAATATTCTTAAACTTCTCAATAGCGCCATTCATCAGCATATATCAGCTCCAATTTTTAAAGCAGTCAAGATTACTTCCTCGGCTTCCGCGTAATTTTTTTTCTTTTGAACGATCAGTTGGGCTACCAGTTGGGTCATAAATTTCTTGATTGTTTTGGTTATTTTTGAAGATTTGATGGTAGACTCTCTAAATAACTGATAGAATTGCCTATCTCGTCAGGATACTTTGTCTCAATCGGGCGATGCACTTTACTTGGCTACATTGCTTTGTTGCTGAGAGTTCTTTAGAAAATCAGGCGCAATGGCAGTATCGCATTATTATCAGATGAAATAAATCCATATGTAATATAATCTTCAACGTATTTCCGCTTTTTTCTTCTTGATGCTACAATTTTCTTATCTTCTCTGTACTCTTTCGGTTTATTTTCTTATCAATTGCATTGTTTCTAATTAGAAATCTCGCCATCTAAGATTTTTGGGTGTAACTATATATGATTTTTCTAGATAAAGTTTAATTAAAATTACCCTAAATAAAAAGCGATTGATAATCGCTGAGAATTAAATTACAAGGAAGTATCGAATGGTTGCGTCACAACAAAATGTTTATCACCACAAAGGACTGGAAAAGGTCTCTGAGCCTCCAAAGTTGTGTTGATCAACAGTGTCAGGGCGAGAGTCAGGTTAGTTTTTCATAGTAATACTCAGATGATTAAGTCTAGGCCCACATGAGTGACTTTTGTCACGCAACAATTTGTCACTCTACACTATGAGTTGCTACATTCAATAGAGATGAACACACGAGGCAACGTGATAGTAGAGCAACTTCTACGTGACGAAACTGTCACTCACACAAGGTGATTTTTTCTCATTTCGAGAACAAAGTGTGAGAGGTTATGATCACAGTAAATGTCAATATTTTTATTTAACTAATTTATTTTTATTTTGCTGGTATGTACTTACATTTTATAAATTTTATAGTATGTAAGAATATATTTATTAACGAGTTTGGTATATAGTTATATTCAGATATTACTTCAACATTCACTATTTCGTGTCTCACAAATTGAATTAAATTATAGAGTCTCTTCGTATGAAATGTGTCCACGAGAAAAAGTCATTGAGAATGAAATTTTATTTGCAGAAATTAATAAGAGCTCTGCATTATATAAATAAGATCTGAACAAATTCTCTTGATATTTTACTTAAAGAACACAATATTTTACAATATTCAGGACACTAGATTCTTGATATTTTACTTACACGCATTGCTGGACACAATTGAAGCTTCATCATTAATCACACAAGTTTCTAAAATCTTGCTGATGATTTTGCCGAAAACTTCTTTTATTTTGTTTGTAGTAAAGTCTTTGTTACTCCAATGTTTAATGGGCAATGTCCAGAAAGAAAGGAATTGTGAAGTCCACGACGACGATGACGAAGAAATGACTACGAACTACATGGCACATATATCTTATTTTAATGCCTGTTATTTATATTAATGTGTCAATGAAATATTCAATGGAGCATGCCGCACCTAATTAAAAGAGAAGCTTCATAATCCAAACACAAAAAATAATTATATTTATATTAATTTATTCTCCTATTTCAGATATAGAAATTATAAGGTTCCGCGGTTTTGGTGTAATTTAATATTGAAATTTTGATATCTCAGTCACTGAAATATAAAATTCAGTACGTATAAGACTAACATAAACATAATATAATATATTGGGAGGAGTGATTTTGGTCAGCTGTTTACAGTGAAGTCTTTAAAAAAATTCTCACTGTTTTCGACGAAACTTTTGTAGTATCAGACATTGCATCGACCAGTGGTTGTGGAGGGAAGCAATCAGTGACATAGTTTATGTTTGCAGAAATCCAACGCATCAAATAGAAAAACATAAAAATTTAGTTAATTAATTTGCTTATACATGATTTTCGGTTCTACATATTTGGATATATCTTATCCGGCCCATTAAATTTAACCACTCAAGATGAAGGTTGCTACGAGAGGGGCGAGGTTTGTTTATTTGAACAGGTCACTCCACATTTTTAGGAAATATAACGAGCAACCTCCTATTATCTTTTTATTCAGTTCACTTTATTTATTTCAAGTGTACAGAATAAAAATTCTTTTTTGTTTTATATTTGTAAATGTGTACACTACAAACTACCAGAACAAAAAAAATTGGGAAATAAATTTAGTATGAACTTGAACAGGCAATATTTATTTTTAGGTACTTATATAGAGCTCACAATTTCATTAAAAATCGATCATACCATTTCGTTGATTATTTTATGCTGTTATACGAATATTATTGCTTTTAGAGCGATTCCAATAAATTTTTGATAAAGCAGATAATGAAAGAAGTGCTACAAAATTATAATTAAACGTTTTGCGTAATAAAATCGCGAGTTTCTCTGGTAGAAAGTTGTTTTCAAATTATACATCTCAGTTTGAATATAATTCTGTCTGTAGAAATATATTTATAAACAATATGGTCAGTTATATTACCTTTGTAACAATAATTAAATGCTACAATTACAGTAAGTTCTTCTATTTTTGCCAAACGTAGGCAAGAACTTAGTAAAAAATTATCGTCCGTTCCAACTACGAAGATATTTGTGAAACGAATTTTGACGTCTTACAACCATTCTCGCAATGACGGAGTATCTTATGTTTCTCGCCTCACATCATGTACTCGAAGTATTCAAGATTTATTTTTGGATTATGTTCAGCAGCTCTTTAGTACTTCCCGACATTGTCAGCACCCCATCCGCAAATCAGCACGTCATCCACAACAACAAATCATCAAATTAATCACACATAATCCACAACGAATCAACAGATTCCCCACAGGAAACGCCAACAAACATATTCCAGTACAATATGGAATTCTGGAGTACAAAAATGGAAGCTAAAAATAGACCAAATGAACAAAACAATTGAATAAACATATTAGTCAATAAAACAGAAATAGCCGTAGGTCTAAGAAAATCAACAATACTGAAGTTGAATTGAAGAACAAATACAATTCAGACTACGCCAGAGGAACTGTTGAAATTTTTGAGCAAACGACTATACGACACATACGACTATACGATACTTACTAGTCAGTAAGCAGAACAATAATGGTGAATTTCGGGTCAGATGTATATTCTGAACAAAAGCATTCACCATTTTTGATTAATGTTCAACAACAGGAATTAATTTACCAAAAATGAAAAGTGGACCTCTTTATTAAGATAGAAAATTTATAATTTTTTTTTACAAAAATAAAAAAATGCTTTTGATACGAATAGATCCGAACATTTCCGCCAACATTTCCTTGCTTCTGAATGATGAATGTTTCTGAATGATAAATGGCTGATGAATAGTGATGAATGCTTCGGCTGATTTAAGATTGTGCACCAAAGCATTCACCATTTATTATTAATGTTCAACAGGAATTAGTTAAAAAAAAATTAGAAATGGGCCTTTTTATTAATATAGAATATTTATAGCTTTTTACATAAATTAAATGCTTTTTCAGTTGATACCAATAGTGGCCCCAGCCAACTTGCCATGTACTCCTTTATATGGGTCAAATTGTGTTAAACATTTTAAGAAGTTCGAAGTGTTCATTTAATAAAAATTGTCTACATTTCCGCCTACATTTCTTACATTCCGCCTACATTTCCTTGCTTCTGAATGATAAATAGCTGATGAATAATGATGAATGCTTCGGGCGATTTAAAATTGTGAACCAAAGCATTCACCATTTATTATTAATGTTCAACAACAGGAATTTGTTAAAAAAATAAAAAATTGGCCTTTATATTAATATAGAAAATGAATAGCTTTTTACATAAATTAAAAAAGGCTTTTTCAGTTGATACCAATGGTGGCCCCAACAAGCTTTCCATGTACTCCTTCATATGGGTCAAATTGTGTTAAACATTTTAAAAAGCTCGAAGTGTTCATTCAATAAGAATCGTACATTTCCGCCTACATTTCCTTGCTTCTGAATGATGAATGTTTCTGAATGATAAATGGCTAATGAATAATGGTGAATGCTTCGGGCGACTTTTAGATTGTGATCAGCAGCACTTACCATTTATTATGAATGTTCAACAACAGGAATTAGTTAGAAAAATAAAAAATGGTCCGTTTTATTAATATAGAAAATTTATAGCTTTTTTACATAAATTAAAAAATATTTTTTCAGTTGATATCAATAGTGGCCCCATTAAGCTTTCCCTGTATACCTTTATATGAATCAAATTGTGTACACTTTAAGAAGTTCGAATTGTTCATTCAATAAGGATCGTATATTTCCGCTTACATTTCCTTGTTTCTGAATGATGAGTGTTTCTGAATAAAGAATGACTGATGAATAATAGTGAATGCTTCGGGCCTCATTTAAATTGTGAACCAAGCCATTCACCATTTTATATTAATGTTCAACAACAGTAATTAGTTTTACAAAAATAAAGAATGGACCTCTTTATTAATATAGAAAAAGTATAGCTTTTCTTTACATAAATTAAAAAACCCTTTTTCAGCTGATAGTGGCCCCATCAAGCGTTCCATGTACTCTTTTATATGTGTCCACTAGTGTTATACATTTTAGAAAGTTCGAAGTGTTCATTCATTAAGAATCGTACATTTCCGCCTATATTCTCTTGTTTCTGAGTAATCAAAGTTTCTCAATGATGATTGGCTGATAAATAATAAAGAATGCTTCGAGTGCTTTTTAGGTTGTAAACCTAACCATTCACCATTTATTATTAATGTTCAACAACAGTAATTAGTTAAAAAAATCAAACATTTCTGATGTAAACATTTTTTGCTGGACTATATTCTAAATATTTTAGAAACTGAACTCTTACAAATACATACGTTTCTTCACCAAACCTGAATTCACAGTTTTACGATTGGAAATAATAATAAAAGAGCGCAGCTGTATTGGCAAGAATATTTCATAATTTAGAATAACCTGAAGCGTCAATACTTATTACAGAATGTACCTTACGTGCAAGTTTCGCTGCAACTACATGTAACACATATATTAGTTAGGAACGTACAACGGTGTAAAAATGCATTTTGTAAAATTTATGGTAATGCGAGCGAAATAGACATATTACTTCTATGGAAATGATTCATTTTGTTTCGTTAGTGTAGAGCGCTGAATGTGTTAATAATACGCAATTTCATAGAGTTATTGTAGCTGAATAAACAGGATTATAATTTATCGCAAGTGAAGTTTCTATTGAAAGGGAGTTTCAGAGGTCATTTCATTTATATTAAAATTTCACACAGTAAAGCTTAACTGTCTATCATGACACTCTCAGATTAGCACAAGCATGGCGGGGCACGGCACACAACACGCGATATGTTTTAGGTTATATCAAAAAGATTCTTAAACTACTGTTGCTGAATAGAAAAATAATAATAGTTGAAGTACCCAAAGCAGTCTCTAGCTAAGCACCAAAAAACTAAAATAGGTTACAGTCTTTCTACCGAAGCACCACTAAATTAGTATTACACTCACTAAATTAAAAAAAAACAGATTTATATGTAGCGTGTGTGTATGATTATAAGTAATGTACGTCGAGTAGTCAAAATTGAAATGAAAAATGGGGTATTTTTACCACTGCACTGCAAGTCAATTAAATCATCATTATGCTACAAGCATTCTACATCAAGAAGTGTGTTCTTGTACATTGTACTAGCAATAATAGATAAAGCAGTCTCAGGTGGAGCACCGAAACACAATGTGGGTAAGCAGTTTCCCATCAGATAAGGAACAGCTCCAAAAAGGCAGGCAACTCTGTAAGGTTATATCAATTTATCCACTAGCGAAGCACCAGACCAGCATAAACGAGGCACAGCGGGGCACATACACAACATTTTCAATGTGAATTAGATCAAATAAATAGAGCTGTTTCTAAACAAATATGAAAACTTAAGCTATGTAAATACTTTTAATATTCCAAAACATGGACGAGTTTTCAGTTTACATATTACTGCTCCGAATAGAAGATACATGTAAATAATAGGTATCCTCTAAACAGGCAGTAAGACAAAAACCAAATTTAATATCTGGTATCATTTAGTATCATTAGTACCAAATTTAGTATCAATTAATTTAACACACCAAAAAAAAAACAGACAAACAGAAAACACTTTTTAATTGCCAATACACCTTAAACCGATGTATTACTCTTTGTTTTAAATCCTGAACCGTATTCACAATTGATTAGAACTTAAACAGTCTACAAACTACAGTTTTTCAAAAATAATAATATTTTTATTTTAAATATAACCGCGTGAAAATCGCATTAGACTGACGTAATTTGCTCTATTATCTATAAAGCAATTTCCGTACACTGACTGACAATTTTCTACAATTGCAGGGACATGAAAATGGGGAAAATGCATGTAAAAGCGTTGAATACAGCAAAATACAGTGTTTCAGTGTAAAAAATAGAATTAATATATCATACAGAGGTTAGCCAATAATTAGCATTCATAATAACTTGAGACTAATTTTATAGGAATCAAGTTCCATTTTAAAAGGAATCAGGTTATACTAGCGTATAAATATATGAATATTTGCAAGTTCAATCTCAACAACGTCTCGACATGAATACATCTTCAGGACAAAAACTAAGCAGCTCGCATAATAATTAAAACAGGTGTAAGCTGGCACGAAACAGTATTATGAAAAAATTTGATTCTAACGTATAAATATATAAATATTTGTAAATTCAATGTAAACGACGTTTCGATACGCATACATCTAAGTTTAAACTAGATATCAATTTAAAGGGACATTTTAAAGTTTCAAGTCATAGGGGATCAGTGATCACTTGAAGCTAATCAGGTATCATTTGGGACTAATTAGATCAATTTTATTGCAAAATCAAGTATCATTTTAAAGGATTTTATCCAATATCAACTGCGTTTTGAAATTTGATTTCATCTTCAGTAATTAAATATATACACTATGGTCAAGTTAGATTACATTGGATTACATGAATATTTACAAGATATTGATTCTACCAGGGTCGATATAAAAATTATGTACAGGAGAGCTACAAAAAACAGAAATCTATAAAAATATTGAAATATGATTAACAGAAAATCAAAATCATGACGTAAATTCACAGCTGTTAGTTATAGAATAAAACGCAAAAATATTTGTAAGAATATTTATTGAAAAAATGAATACAATATTATTTTATATTATTATTTCCAATGATTTTCTGTTTGTGGACAATATAGTTTGAGTGCATCCTTTCACGACATTGAAGCTCCACATGAGCATAACAATTTATTGGATTCCATCATGAAAAATTTATAAAGTTTTTTGATATTTTCGAATACTTTGCGTACAAATACGTTGCATACGCTTTCTCGATTAAATCAAGTCTGAAAATGGAAGAGCATATAAAGAATATTTATACATCACCACCAAAAACTTGTTTTTGTTACTCTGTATACAAAGTCGGTACATTTCCGCCTATTAGGCTCATCACTGAATGAAGTCGGTGGGTTAAATATGGTACTAAATATAATTGAAATATTAGAATATTGAATTGGGAAGGAATTACTGCTGAAGTAGCATACATCTGATAACTTTAAAAAATTTTTACTTATATATATATTACAATGGATGTGTTAACTAGGAAATCCGCTAGAAACTTGATCACATCATTTAATGTTTCTATGTGGTCAATATCCTCGTAAATGCCACAAGACCACAACGGACCATCCATAGCGCACAATGTGAAAAAGGAGCTCCGGAATAACAATTGCAATTATAATTAGAAACAAATAACTTTTACAACTTTTTTTTTTCTCAATAGTGCATAAATTAAAAAAAAAAACGACTTCTGTAGTGTCAAAGCCGATAACGCCATCACGTTCACAAACGTTTCCCATCAACAAACAAGGTAGTACTTTGAAACGTAACAGAATAGAGCACTTCGAGATGTATGTTAATCAAGATCAAAGATCTCCCATCTTGTATTGGAATTATGCTAATGAATTAGTTGATGTTCTTGAATTTCTTCATGGTTCACGCAACGCCGGCAAAATGTACGCTCATAACAACGAATAGCTTTAATCGACGAAGAGTTGAGAGAAGAGGAATATATAGCTTAGTTCATGTGAAACCTTTCAAGTTAAAACAACATAAGCATTGATAAGTTCGGTAAAGCTCTCTTGAGCGAATCGTCAACTTGAATTTCGCGATGTCCTCCCGGATCTGGTTTTCTTTCTGATGGAAACGCCGGATGGGAAGTATGATATATGAAACGATTTATTTAAACATCTAGTAAATCCTATTAACGCGAATGATGCATGCACAAAGCAGTTTGCAGAACTAACTGTACAACAAACGTTTTCAGTCCTTCAACAAGTAACAGATAATTTCACAGCTCTGAATGAAGTGTTAAAAGAACCAACAGAACGTTTGAATGGTATTGATAAAAATCTTAAGAATCAAGGCAATATAATAGACGAATTACGAAATGTAAGATGTGTTGTTGATGCAGAATTAATAAAAATCAATGAATCGGATCGTAACCCAACAGTACAATAACTACATAGAAGGCTAACATTATAAACGAAATACATGCAACGGCTCATCGTTTGTATAGTTCATAGTTGTATTTTATATAAAGTTTTGAGGGAGGATTTTTAAATAAACATAGTACCATCCAAAGCTCCAGTACCATTTGTACAAACTTCACAGATATGCCCAAACTATTGTGTGGGCGGTTCTAAGCAGTAATCTAATCTAATAAATTATTATTTTTGTAAATAATAAAACATCAACTTTTACAAAATAAAAATTTATAAAGTTAATGTGTATCACCGTCGAAAAACGGTTTGGCTTTCATAATGCGACATGTGAGATTTTTTATTTGCCCTACTTCATTTTTGGATCCAGTGATTCAAATAATTATTTTATCTTTGCATATATATATATATATATATATGATATGCATGTATATATATATATATAATATGAGGATAGAAAGGATATAAAAGATGTATCATATCAGGTCATTTCATCCCTGGGGATTAGATAGAGGGAGTTAAAGGAAAAGTTGCGTTGAATAGAAAGACGAAGAAAGGGGATTGAGGGTAAAGGTTTAGGGATCAAGGGAAAATATAAGGGTTGAAAGAGAATAGATAAGGGAAAGATAAGGGGAAGAAAGAAAAGAAAAAGTGGGGGAAACCGTTTTTATTGGTTTTTGTTAGGGTTTTATTTTAGTTTATTTTATTTATTTATTAAGTGAAGTATATTATAATTTTGTATTGTTATGTAGATTTACCTGAATGTAATTAATGCTTTAAATGCCAAATAAAGGATACTTATTATTATTATTATTATTATTATTATATAATATTATGAATAAATAATACAGTTAATAAGTTTACTCGTTCACTCACTCTCCTGGCGCTGCAGTGCATGTAGGACCCTAGCCTCTCCTACAGAAGTCATCCATTCTTTCTAGCTTGCAGCGCATCTTCTCCAGCTCCGGATGTCCAGCGTCTGCACATCCTCTCTGACAGACATCAATACACCTTTTCCTTCACATTATCCATTAACACCTTTCTTTCAAAACTCATCATTTTCTTGAAACCTGTAAGCTCACGCTTATACCAAATTCACCTAAAACTATCTCATTTGGCGTTGACCTCTCGAGTCCTAATATCCTTTTCAAGCATCTTCGTTGCATCTTCTCAATCTCATATCTCTCGAATGCCTCCAAAATTTCCGATCCATATAGCATTATACTGTTTACACACACATCTAGTACCATTGTCCTCAATTTCACAGATTTCCCAGTTCCATTCCCACACATGGGTATTTGTAATATTTTACCTTCTATACAATTTTTCCGCCTAAATTAAAAATATCCTTTTACGACCTCCCTTCTTGCACACCATTATTTTCATTTTCTCAACATTTATCTCTAAGCCCTTTTATAGTCTAACCCCCGGAATATATTTGTTTACCGCTCGTATCACTTCTATTATCCTCTCCCGCTTATCCGGCATGCATACAATATTTTCTGCATAATTTAATGACCTTATCTTTTCCTTTCCTGCGATTGCTCCTGTTGCTTGTCCTTTCCTTAGTACATTCTTCAGGTCAGCCATATATATATATATATAACAAATTAAAATCTGACATCTATTTTTGGACATATTAATAACAAGATGTAAACAAGATATTCTTTAACAAATTCACCTTTGGAAAATAAATGCAGACCGTTCCTATTGGCCAAACATACCACCTTTCGACACCTCTTCCAAAATCGATCTAAAAAGACACTGTTCCGTGATACCGGTATTTTGGGGTTTATCATAAATACTCGCACTCATTTGCATTGAAATCCAAAATGACGGATGATAGGGTACTTCCGGTTGTCATTCTTGTGGAAGTCTCGATTAAATTTGTTTTATTTTTAATATTTGATGTTTGGAGTTTAGACGCACGCTCTGTGGGTCTGAGTGTTCAGACTCCTTCGAGTCCCCAGGTCCGCTTTGCTCTGCTCCGGGGCCTATCTGGGGGACTCATTTATCTTAAATATTTACTCGAGTGTTCCTCATTTCTCGTATGTTGTAATTTTATTGGTAACTGTGTAACTCACTCCTTACTCTATTAATTTGAATATCCTCAAGGAATTAGTATCACTAGTTAGCCGTATGGGTTCTTTCCACTTCATAAAATTTCGCTGTTCGTTGTTTATTTGTTTATCAGATTAATTGTATGTATGTAAATTTCCATGTTACGTAGTAAACCTCATGCGATGTTACGTTTTTAAGCTCCTTTCTTTCCTCTCTATACAGCAAGTATATAATAGGTGAAAGATTTATATAAAGCTATCAACTTCCTAAAACCATTTCCTCGCATCGCTCTTAAATCAATTTAGAAAAACAATCATTTTTGTCAATAAAAAGGTAGAGATATGAGCATTAATTTTGATTGTTAAATAGTTTACTCCCATTCCAACTTATTCTTCCATAAGAAAAGTTTATAAGGAAATGGAGACAATCAATGTAAAGTTTTCCGAAAGGTTTAACGATTCAAAATGTTAAAATTCGTTGTCAGCTGAATGAAATAATCAGACAGGTTTACTGGAACAAATCAGTTCAGCCAGAACAAACATCGAATTTCAGCATCTGTTAGATTTAAAGTATTTTATGGTTCTAAAATATTTAGTACCAAATGTCTTAAATAATTTGAGCTATTATAATTTTAAGGAAAGCATGTATTTCTTGAATTAATTTTTATTAAATTGATTCTGCATTTCCAGCATTTATCATCAGTGTATCACGTTCGGTGTTAATCTCTGTGGATTGACGTGCATTCGTTCTATGCCTGTAACAATTTTGAATAATCTGTTATCAGTGTTTCTCAGTTTCGGATTTGCACAATTCTGCTTAAACCAATAAACTTTTTATTAAATGGTTTAATAAAAAGTATTTTTTTTCCAATTTTACTACCATATCCAAACCAATGTTCCTAAATGATATTTATTTCAAACTGACTCATTAAAAATTAAAATAAGACATTCGTAAGTAACACTTACATCAGTCCTCTTTTAATTGCCTTTCTTGAAGACATCTGGCTATTGTCTTTAATATGCGTTGCATCCTTTATTCTTAGTGTTTTTATATTTTCCTTAAAATTTTAACGTTATACAGAGTGGGTCAAAAGTTTTAGTTATATATAACTTAAATGGAAACATGCATAATGCATTATTTTTAGTCACCATCTGATATATTCACAATATTTTGTACAACTAATCCCACCTCTCGCAGAATGGAAAGTACCAGCAAATAATAGCAATTATCCTAGTAACTAACATGACATTGTTACTAACATTATTTTGTATACAATTGATCAAAATCTCTTCACAGGTAATAAACAGTATTACATTATTGACATGCTTCTTAGCGTCGTAAATTTTAAAAAGTTTATAAATAATCAAAGCTAGTTTTTTATGTAATTATTACTTTATATAAATCTACATAAAGACAAGTAGATATATCCGAGGCTCATGTTACTTAAGTCTATCAATATACACACTTTTCGTAAAGTTTGCTAGTGCAAAGTAACTCTTAGATACGGAGGGCTATTCGGCATAAAAAACTTTATTTTATTACAGGGTCCACCAGCGTGAATTCGAAGCAA
Organism: Adranes taylori; assembly: GCA_009867245.2. Lineage (NCBI taxonomy): Eukaryota > Metazoa > Arthropoda > Insecta > Coleoptera > Staphylinidae > Adranes > Adranes taylori. Next base: position 2,127 of record WYDF02271366.1, on the reverse strand, counting down.
TTTGGTTTTATAATCTCATTGCTAGCCCTGGTTCTGTGAGTAATTAAAGATTCTTTTCATTATCTCTAACATCTAGAATTATATTAGTTTTTTTCTCATTTCTAATTAGAAAAAGTGAAATACGAAAATGTTTTTTAAGTTCTAATTTGCTATGGAATTTTAATTTAAAATAATTCAGGAAATTTTATTAGAATTTGATTATTATATGCTACATATAATAATCATGCATATAATAATATATTTTCAGGTAAATGTTTGTTGCTATAATGTAGGCATTTTAAAATTTTCCGGACCATAATACGCCTCTCAAATTTATGAGACTTTTAAACAAAAATAATATCGAATATATATATATATATATATATATATCTATATATGTGTGTATATATTATTGATTCTTCGTGGATATATCTTATTTAAAAACTGATGAAACACATACAAAATAATATTTAAATAAATATACCTTTTATGTTTTGTAATATAAATTTCTCTATATACTTTTCTCTTTCATAGCTCACACTTGCATATTTACACATAGACAGATTTTTATAAAATGAAGAATTACTCATACGTCTCAGACTTTCGTCCTTATATATACGTACACTACGGCTACTAAGCGAAGTCATTGCTTCAATGACACTGCACGCGTGGTTGTCGTCTATTCATTGAGTATTGGAACAACAAAGCATTTCGCACGTTTCAATTGTGTATTATGACTCTAGAGCTAGAGTGCTCGCATTTTTACTTCCAAGAAATCTCACGGATATTAATTCAAATTGGCAAATTTTCGTTCAGAATGTAATTTCCTGTTTTCTTATTTTGATTCTGATTTTTATTTCTTGTATTTCCTGGAACAGCTTTAGAGCCCCTGAGCAGAGCACAGGTTGGGAAATGCTGCTTCAGAACATAAGTAATACAAAATTGTTTATAAACTTGGTGTGGGATGAAACAATTCTTACAGAATGGTATGTGGCATTCTTGATAATATTGTTTTATTCTTTTTACATTGTGTCGCTTTGCATATCGTCCATTATATGTAATATTTACTCATCTCATTATATTAAAATTTTGGATTATAAAATAAGTGCTACTATTAGAAACTCCAATATAAAAGTGTGCCTGAAGCACCACTTTAAATCGTTTATATGTATTTTCGGGTTGATATTATCTTAGTAGAATACAATAAACATTGCTTGGGCTCCAGGTGTCTCTGTACGCACTAAAGGCTTAAAGATATCAACAATATTTCATACCTGAAATTATATTGCCACGTACCGAAAAAATAAAAGGATGCATTAAATATACACGAAATACAAGCGGATAACTTTAGTTTATTTGTTATTAGATTTTAATTCAAATTGTATACAAATAGAACATAGTAGTATCTTGAATTTTCATTGCAAGTGTTGCAGCTGCATCCTGTTCTGGTTAATTTATTGTACGCAGTTCTAATCTAGAGGCTCCGCTTAGGGCGGCATTCTTGCGAGTCTATAAAGGAATGTTTCGGACTTTGACTAGGGAAATTCTAAAATCGGTTGTCATAGTGTTCTGTAATACACGATTTTAATCGTTATATTAAAAAGTTCAATATGATTAATAAAGATTAAAATTTTTAATCAACTCCAACTAATTTCCATATATTATTAAATTCATTACTTTAATTAGAAACAGTTTTACTCAGTTATATTATTATTTGATAATAATGATACATTTAATTATATATTCTTTTAATTTAACCCCTAATAAATTTTAATCGATATCAGGTTCTTGTATAGTGGATAAAGTTGTTTTTATAATCAATTTTATAGTAAATCATATCTTGGCTGCCAAAAGTCGCACATGCATTTGAATAAATTATTTTATTTAAATATGTAGTAAATCAATATGGTAATTTATAATAAGTTTAGTTTTAAGATAATTGAAAAATGGAACATTATTGCAGAATGCAGAGTCAGAGAACTAATGATATCATAGTAGTAAAAGGTAGTAGACATTTTATACATCTTAGGTTAATAAAGGAACCAACTGGATTTCATACTGTTGATATGGGTGTTGCGTATTCTGGCGTTCCAGAATTAGCCAAGAAAAGCAACGTCTTGTTGTAGCATATAATTTTATTTGAAAACA
>WYDF02271355.1:0-13662 GCA_009867245.2 Adranes taylori | reverse complement strand
AAAAGATATTAAATGGTTGCTTTCACAAAACAACGAATTCTCTGTTATGCAGATCGACAGACAAAACGTTTTTCATATGTAACGCATACTTAAGACACTCACTTCTTTATAGTAACAGCCACTCTGTTACAATTGTAATAAAAAGTAATAAACAACTTATAGCGACAAAGTTTCGTGTCCCGAGCGCCATAAAGGTATCGTGGCGCAGGCGTCAATTATGCTCGGTGCGCCACTGAATCCCCACGTACAAAGTATTGCCAGACCATTCAATGCCAGACAGATTATAATCTTCATTTAGTAATAAGTTGCACTCTACAAATTTGTTGCTTATTTCTTCAATTGCAGTACAATGATCCTTATAAATATTCAGACTTGAATTAGGCGGTATATAAATGGCTCCTATCACCAGCCTGCTGATCGGCTGAAATAAATGATACTACAAAGGCATTTGTCACTTGTGAGTGGACTTCTATCTAATCGAAATGTATTGAACGAATTTAATTCACCATCAATATCTCATCATTGAGCCAACTCTCTATGAGCTATTGTACTTGGCTGTAAGTCTTCACTTATAGGGTGTTTTCTTCTTGGTTGTCCTTCTATTTGCTTTTATGAATTTAGCCATTGAATTTTAATGAATTTCATCCTCTGATCAAAAATTTGCATTGTGACGAAAGTTACTTTGTCAGATATAATCTCTTAAGAGCCTCGTGCACTAAATTTAGTACAGCAATGTTTAACAATAAATAGATAATAGCTATAATTAAAACCTCTTAATGTGCCAGTGAAAATTGAAAGGAGCGAACCTAATAGATTTATAAATATCAAAATCAGCGTCAATTGTATAAAGTTCAACACAAATTTACAATTACGTAGCAAGTTCTGTCATTTTAAAAAAACATTAGTAATTCGCTTTTTCTGCAACTTTTTGGTTTTGCGAAAGTAGGCAGATAAACTACACAAATTAGTAAAGTAGCTCTGACTGAAGGTGGAGACGTAGCCCTTCCATTCCTTAAACGTGGACTTAAAGGAGGTGTAGTGCGCTAGGTATCTAGATTAAACCTTTAGCTAATTCACTACCATAATGAGGTTTTTCTGTACTCTATTTTATACTTTTGTTTTCAGTCTGTACGATTTGTAATGACTATTTTATGTTTTCAATATAATTAATTTCTGTAATGGAAAACATCGTTTATTATTGTTGCACAAGTAAATAAATAACATTTAAAATCATCTTATGATGCACGTATGAGACCTGTACGCACATAAAACGTATTTCGCTGATTATCTCGTTTAGTAATTATATTAAGCCTTTGTGTAGCCATATAGTATATTCGTAATACTAATTTTGAAGGCCATATTTGAGAATGCCATAATACTAATTGTTTTTTGCATTTTATTCGAATTTATGCATGCGTACTTGTACGTATATTCTAAGGAATGAACAGATTTTTATGTCAGATTTTATGACGTTTGTAATGACAATACTTGGTGAAATGTTTTACGGCTTTTGCATTTTTACCGATTCCGTTGTTAAAGTTATTTATTTATTTATTTTCTTAAAACGATCTATACATGTTGAAAGAGATTTTTAGCGCCTAACTTAGAGTGACCAGATTTTAACATTGGTGAAGCGGGACACTTGGTCTAGAGCAGCGATACACCAGGTTGTTTTCTTTCGGATCACATACATTTGTTTGTCATGTTACACGGGCCGCACATTTTTGGTTATCAAAAAAAAAAACAGCGAATGAAGTTGGAAATTCTAACCCTTATTTCCTTTTTTGTGATGAGTGAAGATCTTTTTTTTTGCTCATCCATTCCCATATTTGTCAAAAGCACCTGCTAATAATAGTGGCACATAATATAAAATTTGTCGGCGCGCATTCTTTCTAAAAATAGGGACTTTCTTAAACCCCCGCGGGGTCGGGGGACAAATTATTAAAAATCGGGAGTAATACGGCCGCCTTGAACGAAAATATCTGCTGTACCACTTCTCCTAATAAATATTTTTGAATGAAATTTTGTCTGGATCATTATATATGTATTTATAAATGATCATATGGATGGGTATCGTCGTTTAATGACACGACTAAATTAATTGTTTAATTAATTATTTAGATTAAGCAAGTCGTCTTCGAAAAATGTAACAAATATGAGAGACTAACAAATCAGAAAAAGTGTCGATGAACCGCGGGTGGATGGCCATTTCTGCTATAAGATATTAAGCTTTATCAACACCCTTATTTTTCAGAACGTCATTGTATGTGTGTAACTGAATGCACAACTCTGTATCTGAACCTATTACATCGAATAAATATTATTTTATTAAATCTTCTATATATGTTTAAAGTCTGTTGGTCGACATATGCAAGGTATTTTGCATAAATCTTGAATTAACTCCCATACTAGAACCGAGTTTGATGATCTGTTTCTACAAGATTATTTCAACAATTGAGTACTACCCTACTTATTGTAGAGAAATCAGTTTTTTATGGTATTAGCGTCTATTCAAAGCACAATTGAAAACATGAAACAGACTATAGAGCCACGTCGTTACTAACACTACTGGTTTCTCCTTGTTTATATACAAGAGCCGCATATTTGCATATTATAAATGATCATATGGATGGGTATCGTCGTTTAATGATACGACTACATTAATTGTTTAATTAATTATTTAGAATAATCTACACCTTGCCAATGTTGACTAACATACATAGAATATTTAATAAAATAATATTTATTCGATGTAATAGGTTCAGTTACCGACTTAGTGTGTATTCAGTTACACACATACAATGACGTTCTGAAAAATAAGGGTGTTGATAAAGCTTAATATTTTATAGCAGAAATGGCCATCCACCCGCGGTTCATCGACACTTTTTCTGATTTGTTAGTCTCTCATATTTGTTACACATTTTTCGAAGACGATATTTATTTTTTACAAATGTAATGAGCTAGCTACTTCTTCACACGATAACCTGTCCTTACGTCAAAATTTAAGTAAATTTATGTAACTCAAATGGATATATTTTGTTGATTGGAGCAAGATAATAATTGCACTCCTCTGGTTATTAAAGTTTGAAAATTTGAATTATTTAGATATATAGATAGTCAAGTGGATTACGTAATAGTCAAATAGATATAGTAGTTTCCGTCCGCTACGTTTTGTCGGTTTTAAATCAGTATTAATCGTCAAAAATGGCGGTGATACGCTGCAAAATGAAAATATAGCTAAATATTAAATTTCATTATAAGTTATAAAAAATATTTGTTAACAAGATGTTACTTTAAGTTAACAAAATATATAGACCTTTGTTTTCCAAATACTTACATGAAATATTAAAGTTTAAAAAAAATTTAAATCAACATGGAGTCAAATTTTCTCTTGCTCTTGTCAAATTAAATATTTAAAATAGCCATTTATAGTTCTGATGAAGTGGTAATTGTTTCCACGAAACAAGTCAACTAACTTGAATTTGCTGGGCTTGGAAGCTTGACCTTGGAATTATAGTCTTTCATTACATAAAAATGTGGACTCCAACACTGAGGCGACCGTCGATATCTAATAGATATAGTTTCAATAATAAAAGAATTAGAAGCTTCTTACTGGTAATTGGAGGGAAATTAGTAGGGAGCTCGTAATCACTCCTAAAGCTCTGTCAAAGCCAGTTTCGGTCGATAGTGTTGTAGAGGAAATCTTTCTAATAAAAACCGATTTTAGAAACTACGGAGGGCAGTGTTGTTGATAAAAATTCTTATAAATATAAACTAAGTAGTATAGTGTTTATAAAGTATGGCTTCTACGCAAATGTAAGTTTCGAGTAACATAACGCTTACTGAATACTTATGAATTTATCTATATATTGAACTAAATTGAATTTTCTTTTTCTGTTACAATTAATGCCCGATCTAATTATTTAAGTGGTACTGAATTATAAAACTATTGTAACGTCCCTAATAAAATTATTGAATACCTCTCACCTTTCATTTTGATCTCTTTAATAAGCGGGTAGGTTAGTTTCAAAAACGTGGGATTTAATTAGGTGGTAAAAACCTACCTATCGATTTAGTGTCGCGTAAAAAAACCACATGACACATTTGGTGGAGACACAAATATTGCAGAATTCGTCGCAATTTTGAAAATTAATCCTTTTATTAGGTTTTTGTGAAATAATTTATTTTTAGTGCCTTTACCAATGTGATATATGGCACTATTGTCTAGATTTTAATTTTATTATTATGACATCATTGACCTACGATGTAAAACTGTAATAATAAAAATAACATTACTGATTTTCAATAAAATGAATAATTAATTTTCATTAAATGAAGAATACCATTAAAGGCAGATCTCAGCATGTAGAGAAACTATTCTTGTTTTTGCGTTATAGACGCATTCGAATAGCTCCACACTTTCTTATTAAATTTTAATTATTTATTTTTATTTCTGAATGAGAATTACATTGCTCATATGACCATGATGCGTGCAATATGTTTTATTATTCATTTTGTGTACGGCTTTTGAAGGTTTCCCTTTCATCTTTAATACTCATCAAATCAATCAATTAATTTATGCGATGGTTTTTTTTTTATACGGGCAATAGTCCACAGTGCAAAAATTTTGCCATCGTTTTAAAAACAACTGAATAACATTGTTGCAACGCTTTGAGACATTAGAGATAAATAGAATGAAGATTCAGAGAATTGTAGTGAACTCTAAATTTAGAGAGCTGTATTTGGTGGTGGTCTTGATACAATTAATAAATTAAAATCGGGCGTTGATTTGAACTAAATATATTAAATTACAATACAATTTTGACGTTTATGATCACGCCCGTTGACTTGTGCCATTTTTGACGTTGTTGTAGTTCTCCAATATAATCTCGCTGCCAAAGACTCCAAAAGTGTTGTCGTAACTGCTGAAGGCGTTAATAAACGACTAGTAGATTTACTGATAGATGGTCCAGTGGTACGTGGATGACCGAGATTGCAACACGACCCAGGAGGAAATGTGCTAGAGTTAAAACTTCCGAATCACTAGGAGCGTTTGACATAGAATGCATTGGACGGGAATTCACAACCTTTAGAGATTTTATAATTTCTCCCGTTCCTCTCCCGAACTGAGATGGGTTCTGCAAAGTCAATGGCCGTGGTGGAAAAGGGAAAAGAGATTTTTAATCGAGATGCTGATAAGTTTCCCATGATGGGTTTAATGAACTGGGCATTAAAACGAGCACAGGTCACGCATTCGTGATGTGCCCTTCGAACTGCATTTCTGCCTCTAATAGGCCAAAACCGTTTATGTACGGAAGAAAGAAGTTGAGAAGGGCCAACATGAAGCAATCTAAGGTGTTCTGATCTACGTATTAGAAGTGGGTGTTTGGATGGAAGCTCCTCCTACCCTTAATACACCATCTTCGTCTAAGTAGGGGTTTGGACTGAGAAGTTTGCTAGTAGTTTTCAATTGCTTATTGGAAACGAGCTTTGCATATTCTTCCTCTCCAACTGCACTAAACGAATAAAAGCGGTCTGAGCATGTTTCAGCTCCTGAATACTGATGCGATTCTGAGAAGAGCGACAGTGTTGACCAAAGCGCATACACTAGCTTACAACACGCGTAAGCGTAGTAAATGAGGTAAAACGAGAATAATAAACCTGTAGGCTGATACTGGTTGAGACATAATTGTAGATAAATGTAAATGTTTTAAATATTCAACATAGGTGGCAGCTCATGCTTTCATCTTAATTTTAGTTATCATCAAAGCATGCAACAGACAACACCTACTCTGAGGATGCTTACTGTGTACCCTAAAGTATACTTAGGGAATACGTTATCAAAATATAGTGGATTAGACAAACGCCTTTGTTTTATTATTATTGTTAACATGAAACATTTCTACGACATCAATCATTTATATACATTTAAAACATTTATTTTCATATAAATAATATTTTTTTTTATGATTTTCTTTTAATCTCCCATTGATTGCGAAATTTTGTTCATTGCGACCTTCTCTGGAACGTATCCTTCGCAAACAACAGGGATTACCTAAATTTATTTTCCTTTATGGAAAAAATCACTTCTCTACCTAATAAAGCCAAAAATTAGCTTTAATTAGCATTTTTTGTCTTAATAAACCCTTGTTTATAATAGTACAAGGATAATACAGTCAGTATCAGATTCTAAAGATTTTTGTTTTCTTTTACTTTATAGAAGTAACGGTCAGCTTCGTAACACTTTGAACAAAGCACGTACACTCTGTGATAAACTGCGCGGCGCGGCAACGTTGAGCAGCCATAATAGTCCTACACCGGCGGCATTGCAACATCAAAGACTTTCGCTAGATGCAGCTATGCACACTATTGACACATCATCACCTCAAAATAATGCGTCGACTGGAAGTATGTATTATCTTTTAATATCGTCAAAGAATCTGTATACCTTAATTAATATTTTATATTTACTTTTCAACCCATATAGAAGTAGACTTAAACCATGTAGATTCCAAAGTTCAAGTACTTTCTTATCTTTAAGTGCTATTCATCGGTTAAATCTTGCAATAAATTCCACCATATATAAGAACCTTGCAAACTAAATCATTTGAGTAATTTCTCTTTTATAGTACGAATTACACGTTCTGCAATCTAAGCTTTTTTTGTGCTATTCACCGAATACAAATGAATATCATATTTTTTCATCAATTTTTTGAATGTTTCATAATAATATTCTGTTCCATTATCAGTTTGTAAATTCTTTGGAATGCGACGGAACATTCTAGCTCGATTTAGAATTTTACAAAACGCTGCAGTAATATTCTTTATCGATTTATCTTTGATGGATTCAGTGTAGAGAAATTTTGATCGAAATACATTTGTATCCTTTATTTTCTTTAACGAATAGATTTATTTGTCCAAAATTTAAGTCATTTTATTTAAAAGTAATTCAAGAAGTGAGAAAATTTTATACTTAAATGAATCATTTTATAATGCAATGCCACAATTCTGGTCGAAGTGTATCCCAGTAATCAGAATTTTAACGTCACCCCTAATTCGATATATTTTTTGAACTCTTTTTGAAGCTATTCGACTCCTTGACAGTTGTTTTTGCCATTGAACGCCAAACAATTTCACAATGATCTTTCATCCTTCGATCTTGCGTGCTAACTCATCCCTAGTATAATCTACTTCTGATAGCTGTCCAGCTAGTTTTAATCGTTTCAACTTTGGTGCAAATCTAAGCTTTTCACTTCTTTGGCATGCTATTTTATCAAAATTTGTACTTCTTCAGTTGCTAGATTTATGTTGCTTTTTAGTCTCTCACATGCTTTTTGCTATTTGTTGTTCAAGAATACGTGAATTGTCTATATTGTAATGAAGCGTTTTCTATTAATAATGTTCTTCAATAAATTTTATCAGATGATAATTAGAAACAAATATTGCAGGCCCGGGACAAGTAGTTCAAGGCCGTCTGTCGCGTTGGTTTAGTATTCGACGAGGCTCCGCTCATCAGTACGATGTTAGTAGTGACGTCTCTACACTCAGCGCTAATCAGTCGAATCCATCGACGACGTGTTCCGTACGTGCCGAATCACCCACGCGTTCTTCATTCGGCAGCGGCACATGTGGCAGTGGCAATAATAATGTAAATAAACAAATGCCATTGTTACCAGAGGTATGATATTATTTTTCTTTAATTTAACCTTCAATACCGTTTGAAGAGATACTATAATAGTACCATTTGGCAACCCTAGTGCTGCCTGCTAACAACTGGCGCGGCTATCGTAAAATTTGAGCGCTATTTCTGTTCTTTGCATTAATAGCTAGCTAACCCCGTGAATTAGTATACCCGTGAATTCGAGAACCGATGAATTCCCCTCTCCATGAACCCCCCGATACCCGCTGTTTGCATTCAGCGCAGACAGCTTCGCTTCGTTGTCCGCTTTGAATAATTTATCTCGGCCAAAAGTGGAACTAAATCATGAACATCTTTGTGCGTTTATATTTTACAACGTCCGAAGTAGATTAACTCAATAACTGTACATCTATGATTTTTATTCGACTTTTGGCGATAAAACACCACGAGGGACCAGAATTTATCGATGGTTTACCGAATTCAACCGTGACCGTAGTTTGCTCAATTATGCACTTGGTGCAGGTCATCCAAAATTGGTTGTTGTTCCGAAAAACATTGATGATGTGCGTGAACTGATACTGCAAGATCCTCAAGTGACTTATTGTGATATCGAACTATCCTTAGACACTAGTCGGAAGCCAGCATACATTCAATATTGCATAACCATTGGTTCGTCAAAAAGATTTGTTAGCGTTGGATCCTACATAATTTGACAATCAGTCAAAAACAGACTTGTGCCAATTAGTCGAAAGAAATACTCAAAATACGATCGCGGTACTTCAAAATATGTGTGATATCGTGACAGGTGACGAATCGTAGATATACACGTATGAGCCCACCATACACAACCATTTGTTCGTCAGAAGTATTCGGAGTAATAAGGAAAACCAACCGTCCAAAACACATCATTTTCCACCACGACAATGCGAGCTCGCACCTGTCGGCTCAAACAAGTGACCTTTTGAACTCTCTAAACGTAGATTTCATGACTCATCCACCGTTTATTGCCAATGACTTCTTTTTATTCCTGCACATCAGAAAGAAATTGCAAGGTTCATTTTTTTCGACACCCGAAGAAGCAGTTGATCAATCGATATCTCAATCCAATTAGAAAAAGTGGTGGAAAAGAAAAAGTACTTTCTCTTGGATTCCGAGTAGTCTTATATTAAGTGTTAAACAAGTGATCAGCATAATCGAAACTTGAAGGTCTATGGCTAGTCGGTATTAGAAATAGTTTGGTACTTTCGGATACTACAAATCTATTGTCACGTTTATTTTTGTGACATGAATTTGTGTAAGTCTGAACTGGAGAATTAAATTCTACTTCCACTTGAAACCCATCCAATTCAACCGAAATCTTAGATCAAAAGCTTGTTTAGAGCGTAGTCAGAAGTGATAAATTATTATTTGGAGGTTTTAGGGTATGGCACCATGCATGATTAAAGACAAAGATTTAACCTTAATAAATCAAATACGGCCAATGAATTAATTACACAATTTAAATAAAGAACATCAAGATTTTAAAACATACTATTGTTCACTAAGTATTTTATTTTTACATGCAAATAAAATTATAAGGGGTTGACGAATTTTGGTAAATAATGAAACAAATATTGATTAAGGTTTATTTGAATTACATAAATCTTAATTCTAATGCAACAGAGTTTTCCTTCCAGTCGGAAATAAATAAAATCACGACCAAACAACATTTTGTTTACAATAGAATCTGAGAGGAATTAATACAAAATCGGTTGACTGACAATATAGTAAAATATAGTGCAGTTCTGATTTGTAAAAATATTAAAATATAAAAATATTTTTACAAATCAAAGATAATATAAAAATTAGTTATATTGAAGATAAAATTATTTACTCAGAATAAAATCAAAGAACTTAGGGTTCAATTTTTTAATTAAGATTTCAAATAAAATAAATACCTACTTACATCTGTATATCTGTCATTCTCTGACAACAAAAATGTACAAGCAACATACGCGAATTAAAACAAACATTGGAACTGAACTGTATCAAATCGAATAAAATTCTGCGTACCCTCTCTATTGGTTTTCGTTTTTTATATTTTTATATTTTCGGTCGACTATCGCGCTGTCTATCATACATCGATTTGGCAGACGCTTGTTGTAACTCTCTTCTGCGTAATATCACTCAAATTCTTTTTCTATTTTCTCTCCCTAACACATGGACGCCACAATTTATTCGCGTATTACAAATATTATGGATTACAGATATGCATCCCATCTATCATTGCATCCCATATATCATGCATCCCATCTATCATAGTGTTGCCTATATTACTCAAACTCTAATATATCGTTTTATTTGTCTGCTTATAAAATAACGTAGTGGTACAAAAAAGATAGATAAAGATTATCATTTTTTTTTTGTTTCAGCTTAGTTTTTTTTTTGTGAATTATAGAAATTGTTGAAAATTAGAATCGATGGGATGAAATAAGTGATCTTAAAACATTTTTACCATTTTAGCTGGATGAGGAAACATTTCCAAATTGTACTCCACAACAGCGCAGTCAACAGCCGCCGACTCTTCCGCCCGCACCCGCCAATCTCGATCAACAACAATTGAAAAGACGTATGATTGTTGCAGCCATTGTACATAGTGAGAATTCGTATGTCGCCACATTGAAAAGGCTTGTTAATGTAAGATATTTTTTTTATTCCAATAAACAAAATTATTGTATCTAAGAAATTACCCAATAAATGGTATGGGTTACTTTCGAAAAATATGGTTTAAATACTTTCAAAATTTATGTCTAAAGCGTAGTTATGACATAAACGATCCGTCATACAGAAAATTAGGATTTTAATTAATTTTAAGCGATTCTCTCCTACACTACGGGACTCTCATACAATAAATAACTACAAAATCGTCCAAGAAGTACAAAATGCTATTCACTTTAATACCGACTTTAATTTACCTACTACGAAATGACATTATATTCCTCAGTTTTCCTACACTGTTTAGAATAAAAGACAACACTTAGTTCGTTAACGTTGCTAGCCCTGTATTGAATTTTACCTGACTTAGTCAACCAAAATTATAATCAAATTACAAGCAGTGTCGCACAGCCCTAACATCTATCAATCGTCTTTCTTAGTTAATAGTTAAGGCTCTTTGAATAAAGCAAATGCATAAATTCAAGTAACTGTGTTAATAATGATTTGGTTAATTTACATGCAATTAAATAATAATCATTCGTACATTCAAAATAAATAACGCTTCATCAAAATAATAAAATAATATTTGTATTCAATTACTACGTGCAAATAGATTAATAAACATGGCGTTCAAGTTTCGTCAAATAAATTCCCCAATTGTTTTTAAAATTATTTTACTTACAGGTTTATAGGTTCCTACCATCACAAACTTAATTTAGAATTACACACCGTTACCTTATTAATTCATTTCAATTTATTTTTACTGAATAGACTTGAGGCATAATTTTTTTTAAATTTATTTTATGTGAAAAAATAAACACGAAAAAATGAATTATTTGTTAACGAATACTGGGCACTACTATTTTCCATACCAAACTACTGAAGATTATTTTATCAGTTAATTCATCAAGATTTGATTTGGAATTAATTATAATTTAATTTAAGATATTATTTTCAAAACGCTGACTGACGGATTCATCCTACATCTTAAAATTTCTGATTACTGACTGTCTAGCTCATCACGGCAGCTGTGTACTTATAGAGTTTAGTTAACGATAAATAATTATTTATACATTTTAATTGTAAAACTTATTTACGGTAAAACTGCCCGTAGGCGACTGCCTTTTTCCCAACTAGGTGTCTAGCAAACAAACTGCTTACGTAATAACAATATATTACAAAATCTAGTCATTTACAAGTATCAAGCGTACAAAACTGTCTACCATAGAACTAAATTTGAACGAGGATAAATTTCCTCCTTACAATATTACTGTTAGAAATTGAAATACAAAGAAAACATTGAATACAAAAAATACAAAAAAAAAACAACAGTTGGAACATAATGTTTGAATGATTTCTTTTGCAGCAAAAGTACTTAAGAGACATTTTGGTCCACCAGGATGATGTAGCAAGCCACACGACGCGTGTAACACTGGATGTATCTCTCGAAATGCATTGACTACCACGTTTGTGTGACTTGACATCGCTAGATATTTTTTTTTGGTATACATAAAGGGAAGGGTCTACGCTACTTATCCACAGAATATTCAACAGCTAAAACTCGAAATCAAACTTGTCCTCAACGAAATGTCCGATAATGTCATGGTGAATTTCATTACGCATCTTGGGGCCTGCTATGTTCTTTTCAAATAGTTTTGATAAGCTTCATAGAAAACGCAAGCATTTTATTGTTATTTTAGGATTACAAGAAACCTCTCGAAGAAAGCAGTCCGCCAATACTTGGCTCATCGAAAATATCGACTTTATTTCATCGACTTCCAGAGATCCTCCAGTGCCATACATTATTTAGGATAGCTTTAGCCGAAAGCATAAAGAACTGGGACCGCGATGAACGCATCGGAGATGTTTTCATTGCATCATTTTCGAAAGCCATCGTTCTAGACATTTATAGTGGTTTTATAAATAATTTTTCCGTTGCCATGGATCTGGCGAAGATGGAAGCTAAACGAAAATCTGCATTAGCCGATTTTCTTAAAGTAAGTTTGAATTTTATGTAAACTACACTACCAATTGTCTGTTTTTTATTTACGTTTACGTAGCCCTGTTTTTCTTAGTTACATTTATCCTTCATTAGGTCTCGCCCTATTGTGTAGCACAAGCGAACGCGAGACGTTCCTTTTTAGTCGTTCCTTGTTATTTGTTATTTGTCCTAGAACCACAAATCTAGCTAAAGTGTCGTTTGTTTGAATTCACCTAATTCTGATTTGTTGTGGTTTGATCGTCTGGGTAGGTACTTAATAAAGACTCAAATCTTTGGGAAGGAATTTGTGTTCGTTCCTTCAAGTTGTAACAAGATGGCGCTGAGAAGTACCAACACAACTCATTGCGCATCTCGAGAAAATTGTTAGTCACTCCATGAAAACAATTTTCTCCTGAAAAATTGTGTTCTCAAGTGTTAAGTAACAAATAATTCGGCCATTTTGTACGAGATTGGCAGTAGGTCAAATGGAAGTTTACAGTAGGTGTTCTGGACCATGTAATATTTGGTTTCACAAAACATGCGCAAAAATTTCAGATAAAGACATTAAATGCAGAGAAAAGAGGTACTGCAATAGAAGATGAAATGGAGAACAAACAAACACGGAAATAAGACAAATAAAGAAACGTAGCTGCAGATAACACGGAGATAAAAGAATTTAAGACACAACTAAAAGAAGTGCTACATAGCATACATTTTAGAAGAACAAAAAAATTAAAGGAATGCTGACGCAAAACATATAAGAGAATAAAGACTGAAAAGAGAGAATAACTGCCCTGGAGAATATGATGCACAAAGGTAGAAAGACGAAATTCTCAATCTTGATTGCTAACCGCCACAACAATCATTAAAGTTAATTGGAAAAGAATTTTTTTTTACATTTTTTATAATTAATATTAAACATTTTTTATAATTATCGCATAAAACATTTTATGATTTTATAATTAATCGAAGTGTAGAACAAAAAATAATAGAATTAAAAGAAATAATGAGAATTTTTAAGGTAAAAACTTTTCATATTTTAACTTTTAGTACAATTTGTATCTATTCAGCTTTGATAATGTACTTATAGTTCAGTTCGAAACAATTGGCAGAAAAAATTCGTAATATATTGTTGGAGTAATTAGAGCAACTTTTTGTGTTACCTTGATATTTGATTACTAATGTGTTCAATGTTAGCAGCAAACGATGCTAACGATGTTAGCAGCAAAACAGCTAAAGAACAGAAAAGCTGTTGGGGAAGATAACATACGAATAGAAATAATAAAGATATTATTAGACAAACATATCGAAGTAGTGGAGAACCTATTTAACAAAATATATGAAACCG
>WYDF02271344.1:0-18016 GCA_009867245.2 Adranes taylori | reverse complement strand
TTCTGTTTCCAATGATTTTCCCTGTCTCTGCTATCCCACTCACATAAAAAACAAGGAAACTTTGTGTACCCGCCTTGCTGTCCAAAGATTATCAAGATTACCAATTATAATCGTGGAACTTACGACACAAACACTTTTGATCGTGGAGGATACGTACCAACGGTTGTCTCAACATTGACAGCCATCTGAAATGTACAACACGTTTAATGACCAAGGTGCTGCCATCTTCCGGTTTATGGTGTCAACGATGCGTTTCCATCATAAACCGACAGATTGCAGTATTTCCTATGTATTTAAATCTGTCATTACGTCTTATATTTCACACAAACATACATATGAATCCATCATCAAAACTTGAAAAACATGATACAGCCGAAAAATGCAGGCCTGTATAATTTATAACAAAGTACTTTCCTATACAACTTCAGTCAACTGAACATTCTCTACTAAAAATATTATACAATTTTCGTAAAGTTAACTATGAAATGGATTTATTTACTAGTCTTTAAGTTATTATTATTTAATGACGATTTGTTTAGTATCACTGATCGAAATGCAATATATTGGTGTCATATTACATTTCCGCTGCGTATTGTAAGCTGACGGTAGTCGTCTCATCAACTAACTGGATAAGAAGGATGAGAAAAGGGTGGTAGGATTGAAAGAGCTATTTAAATGTTAATTACGATGCACCGTGCCGCTATAATGCTATTATTATTATTGCGTACTGTCGATACGCGATAGAGATAGATAATAATTTCTAATGGGATTTGACATTTCGTATGACGGAAATGATTTCGGAAAATTTATGACAATATCATTTAAATTAGTCACAAAGTAGGCAAGAAGTATATGTAATCATATATTATTGATTTCACAGATAAATGGCATGTTATATTTATTAGTTCAAATTTCGTTACATATATTTAAATTTGATTTAAGGCTTACGTTTTTGTGTTGTTAATTTTAGTCACTTTTATCAAAATCGCTTTCAGCATGTGACCATTATAAACTGAAATAAAATCGCGCGTTATTCGAAAAAGTCATTAAATACATTTGCCAAACTTTTGGATGTTAAAATTCTAAATTTGCAGTTCTGCTAAAAATATTTCGGACACCACTGACTATTATATTTAAATGAAAATGTTTTAAATAGAGTTACTTTAAGACATGTAGTCTGATTTCAAATATCTGTGACATATGTATTAAAATAGTTTAAAAAAGCCAACCGGAGGGTAACTTTCATCAGTATTCCTTCTTAGTAGTCGACGACCTAGAAACTACACCACGTCTGGATGTTTAACCTATTTCATAATTCGTATTAAATGTTGCATGCCGTTTATTTACAGCTTTGTTCTTAACAAGCTTTGTTCATCACCGTTTAGAATCATTTTTGCTTCCCATATAGGTAATTAATATAAATTAAAGATTATTTGTGTCCGTTTGCAATTGGCAACTAGATACAATTTTTTCAGTACAATTTATATCAAATATAATATTCATATTTGATAAAATCTAGTTCATATGCAACTAGGAATATTCATTCCGAATTACAAATATTGATACATGCTAACCTAAGCGGTTTATGAAAAATTTCTTTAGTCCTTTACCATTCCTAGGATTATTCAAGATCACGTACGAGTCACATGCTTATCCTTGCATGTATCTATATATTTGTAACATATATGTTTTTTTCTTTATAATCCAATAGGATATTAGATGTTCTAAATCAATATTTTATCAAGTTATAAGAAAACACATTTGAAATTTTGGAAAACGTTTTTAAATTGTAAGTGTTATACAATTAATTGTTTGTATCAATGAGGAATAGGAACACCAAGTAATTCCTTCTTTGAATAATAAGAATTTTGCTTCATTTTTAGATAATTTTATAAATATTTTATTTGTTCGTAAAATTTCATTTTATCATAAATATACTTATGATATATTGGTGTGTAACAATTAGTAGCAATTGATTTTAACGAAATAAATGTTATATGGGTTATTTTCCTCCTGCAGCTAATTTTATTTGTTTCTTTTTAAAAATGTTGTTAGTCGTTTGTGGTAGCCTTTGGTAGATTTGGAAATTAATTCATTGCCGTTTAGACTAATTTTTGCTTATTAATATTAATTAAGGATTACGAACGTCTTTTTCCAATTGGCACATTGTAAGTTGTATAATTTCCTGTTGAGGACTGTAATTGTTATATCAGCTGCTACCTTTATCGTGTGAAATATGCCATTGCATTATATTTTGATGTTTTAGATAGCACTACGTCCAGGAAATTATTGTTTCTATATCAATATCTACAGATTTTTCATTGTATTAAACCCACCCGATTATAAAAGGGATCGGAAAATAATTTAAGTGAAGTTAATTTATTTTGTTGATACAAATTATTTTTATAGCAATAAATTAAAGTGGCTACGCACATAAAGAAATAAAACTCAATATTTCTAAAATTATAAGTTGCATGCAATATAATTTAACTCCAAAACTCAAATAAAGACAATAACTACCAAGAAACAATAAGCAAATTATTTGTTAATAAGTTCAGTTTTGAATAAAATTAATAACAAGAAAAAAATTCGAATTTAATATATTTGAGATTTGTCAAACTAGTCAATAAAATATGCTATTGTCACGTATTTTTCGGGTGAAGGTTATTCTTTCCGACGTGACATGGGTGAGAGGGGATTTTTGTATGGATTACCTCCTGCTTTAGACAGATATACTTGGTGTTATATTTTTATAATATTTTAGCTTATGTACTCCAAAGTTATTATTTTAATGACCTAGAATATACGAGATTATAATCCCATTGTCTCCCCATAGAATTTAAAGTAAAACACTAGACTGAACCATTGCTAAAGTGGGCGTACCATTCAGGCTTGATCGTACCTATTGTGACTACATAGTAACTGGTAATGCCAAACCTTAACGATAGTCGTGAGCCACAATAATTCAGGCAACAAAATGAAAGAATCGTTCAACTAATGTGAAGATTGCTCATGTGAGTAATGAACGAATCAAATAAAATATTCTTTCATTCAAATAAAATAGTTAACGCCATGCAACATAATAAAATAAAAATGTTAATCATACGAAATAATCATCTATTTTATTTAAAAAAATACTGAGTACTAATACCGTGTTTGACGATTTCATTCTTAAATTATTTATTTAGTTTATGCTCAACACTTTACTTAGGCATGGCTTTATTTTTAATTTAATTATTGTTTTAATCTGATTTAATTCGATTTTTAATCTGATTTAATTTTCATGTAACTTTTGTCCATAGCGACCCGCGGCCGCTGAAAAAATTTACTGTTCCTCTGGTGATCTATGTCGCGTTCATTTGTTTTCCGTTCTCCACTTTAGTTAGCCTGTTCAGATACAATATGTACATTTTCTATCATAATTACTTCGTATCTAATTAACAGGGTAGCTTTGAATACCTGTATGTTTTCTCCTCTCTTAGATAACCTTCGTCAATGCACTAGTTTCATGCACAACTCAATGTAAAATCATCATTTTATTTAAGATTTAATTAATTAGCATAAGGTATATGCGTCATTAATAATCAATATTTATTTCTGTAGTTTCATCATAACCGAATCTATGGCAGATGACCCAATGTCTGTCGTTTGGCTCTAACTTATTTACCCCGTTAAACACTTTATCGCGTCTAATTATTTTGAAATATTTACATTCTTTGTGAGTATAGGAACGTGGTCAAGTTTCCAAGTTTCAATATATCTCAACTCACATTTGTGCCCCAGACATTTACAACAACTGTACTACACTTTAATTTATTTTTAATTATAAGAAGTTCTCAACGGAGCTTCGTAGGGAAAAAACTGCTTTCATGTGGAATTCTTTCCCTAGTTTCGTAGGCCAACTGAAAAAGCTGCCTAACAGCTGTCCGGCTATTTCTTTCTATTAGAAACGATTTCTATTTCATTACTCTACTTTTTCCACTCAAAAAGGTGCCTTTTGAAGTACCTCGAGTCAACATGGCATCGGCTTAAGCCGATTAGGCTCGGCATGCGCTCCAAACGCTGTGAAAGTCGCGATACAGTTCTTCCGCTGCTGCTACCTTTTTCTATTGCATATCCGTTATCGACAAAGCGCAGGTGTTCAGTAATTTCTTTTGCTAATAATCTTTACGACAAATATACAAGAATATTTACGAATGAATGAATTTTTCCCCTTTTAAACATTTAATTTGCCGACTAATGATGAAGTCAAGTTTATCTGACATCTATTAAGTAGTTTGAATGATTTTAATCCATGCAACTAACAAGATTGTAAAACAATAATGCTTTAAGAACATTTTGAGGTAATTAAGATATTTTAAGGGATATTTTGCGAGCCTAAAAGTGTTTGTTATTGTTCAGTATATGATTATAAAAGTATTGGTTTTACCTGTTTAACATATTATAGATCAATTTTCTATTACTGCAGGAGGCTTATTTACGTGCTTTAATAGTTCATTTTGTCTCATTTTAATTATTCGAGATGAATTGATTGTATTATTAAATAACAAATATTAAGGTTATAGCATATGTTAGTGCATCAGCAATTTGCGTGTCATTTCGCTAAGGCAGCAAGGAAGGTCATAAGGAATTGTAAAGTCGTCATTCATCCATCGCAGTGATCCATTTCCGTCGTTGATGTTGAATGCCGCTAGAGGCGCTGTTGGCATTTTTTTGGCCCAGAACCATTTTTGCCGTGTCTGTAAGAGAGTTAATTAGTTCAGTGGGATGTTTATAGTGATTCTAATAGAGGACATAGTACATTTACCGTGACGACATTTAAGAGTTTGTTTGAGTAGGCATAGTATCGTGTATTACTCTAACTAGTATGGAACTATTCCGCGCAGTTGGAGATTGTTCATTTAGATGACTCTGCGTGAACTCATGTGAACTCATAGATGGCTCATGTGAACGAACTATTTAAATTGGAATGTTTAGGTTCTGAAATGTTAAGTCTGCTTAATGGTTTGGGATATGGTTGGGGATATTTATGATTTGAGAATTGCTACAACTATATTGATTTTTATTTTGCGAGAGGCGAGTGGGGGTTAGAAATTCTCATACCTCCATGGCGTTTCGTAAATTTGAGTTAGCTGATTGGTTGTCGGCTAACGTAATTGTCGATAATCCAATGGGAGTCATGATAGCGCAATTGAGGCAACATAGAGGGCATTCATCTTGCTAAGCCAAATAAAGGAGGCCTGATCTAGGTTCACTCTCCTCTGCAAACGATGCCCAGTTTTAGTAGAGGGATAGTAATTTTGGGCATCTGCCGAATGTCGTAATGTCCAACTAAGTAACGAAATAATAATCGGGAAATAATTAAATAAAAAATTAAGTCATGTCTAATTAAAGTGTGATCTTATATTTATTAAGTATTTTATTACGCTTTAGTCTAATGTAGCGCGGTACTTAGCATTAATAGTTTTGGGAATAATTCAGATAAATCAAATTAAGTATAATTTTGATGAATAAAGTAATGCCGAGTGTAATTAGTGTTGATCAAATGTTAATCAAGGTAAAACCAAAAGAAATACGAATAAATAATTAAGATAATGGTACGTTACTCTAAAATAATAAATAGTTTGCGTACAGAGGCAAAATCTGTAAGTACCTAGTTTAACATTTATAAGCATGTAACTCAATTGCATGTGAACATTTTTAACGACTAATACAAGTTAATTAAGTATAATAACTGTTCCATTTCGGCTGCTTGAATTATTAAGGCTTATGACTATCGTTAAGGATTGACGTTGCCAGTAACTACCCAGCCACGAAAGGCACAACTAAATCTAAACGGCACGTCTTACTTAGCAATGGTCTGTCCTAGTGTCCATTCTAAATTAAGTAGGCTAAGTGGGGGTTTTAGAATAGATCTTTCCGCATCGATTATTCAGTTAATAATTTTGATAGAAATAGCTAAACTAAAGTGCTATCTTATTGAGTAACAAATGAGTACAGTTACTAAAATAAACGTTACTAAAATAAACGTCAAAATTATTTATACAATATCAATAGCCAATTAAATTAATTTTGCGGTTAATAAAATAAAGGTCCAAATTATATATGCAATACAAATAAATGATCCATTAGATTATTTTGTAGTCAAGAACCTAACGTTTGTTTAAACTTTTATTGGCACGAAGGGCCACATAGTGTTATTGTTCTATATATATTTTTTAATAAAGTGGTGGCTTTATTATTATTCATTTGTGGATTTTATTGTGTGCGTCTACTCCCTTTCGTTTTTTAAAGGAGATTTAGGTAGAAGTTTCTGGTGCATTTTGAATACGAACGGACGCCTCATTCCACGTAAGTGCTTTAGCCGATTGACTGGACGTGTTCTGGAATCCTAACCTAGCCGCGGCATACCACCTTCAGCGAGGGTACCAGTAGATATTAAATGTAGCACACAAAATGATAACATATGAACGGAAAGTGATGAATGATGTTAGAGAGTGTGGTGAAATGTGTGTATGACAAATGTAATAATGAAGAAAATGTAGGAGTTCATGGGCGTGAGTGGATGAGAGATAGGGCACATATTTTGAGAGATTATGATAGAATGGTGGAAAATGAAGGGGAATTCGTGGTTAAACAAATGGTGGGGAAAATAAAAGAACGGGAAGAATGTTTAAGATTCTATAAATATGAATGAGGTATATAAATACATTAGATCTATAAGAATGAAGGTGAGATATTTGGCAAAACATATAAAGATGGAGGATGAGATATTAATCGCTAGATTTAGATGCGAGAGTTTGAGTTGAGTTATTCTTGGTCGTTGTATACATCAGACTTTCCTAACTCACAAAATAAAATTTTTGGAAGCTTCAGTTATAGTTATAAGAGTAATAAATTTTCATAACTGCTATTTTTTAATATATATCCCTTTCGATCTATTCTACACATGCTAGAGATTGCTACCGCTCATTTTAATTCTATTCTACCAATGTAAGATAAACGTATTCAACTGGATTTATTAAATTGGTACCAAAAACGCCTTTAGTTCCAAAATTCATAAAATAGTTTAAAATTTTAAATAATGTTTACGAAATTTATGAAGAAAATAGAAAGCTGTAAATATCTTCGTAATTAAATTATTGACGAAATTTTTATTAAGCAAATTGGAAACATTATACAATGTTTCACTTGCTACTGTACGCAATGGTTTACAGTACTGGTATATCTCAAAAAAGTTTGGCTAGTATCCTTTAACTTTAGGTAGTTCGTTGGATACTTTCTATAATTTATCGGAATCTTTTTGTCTTATTTGTAATTATACGGAACAACTTATTTGTAATTAAGTTGTTCCGTGGAACAACTTATTTGTAATAAATGTTTTTTGTTTGATATATGTAAAATATTTGATACGCTTCTTTATACATTATCTAACTAGATCTTCTATTTTAACGAATCAATAATTAAATAATATCTATTTCAATAGATGAATCAGCAATCGTGCCCTTCTTATTTAGCAAAGGGTAAAACGACGTTCGAAAGTTTATATTGTAGATTTCGTGTGCATTCCGTTTTATAGACATTCCCTTAAAAAACGTTTGACAAACTGTAGAAATTACAAAACTATTCTCCACCCAGCGGCGTCAAATATATATGTATAAAAAAATGCAGTTTCCCTTTTAGCAATTTAGAAAGGGCGAATTATCAAGGGATGCGTCACGATGTATCAGCGAATATTGATTTTATTGAATTTTTACAATTATTTGTACACAAGGATAGAAACGTTGAACTTAACCTGAATGATACTTTTAGAGAATAAAAATAACATTTCATATCCTGCACTAGTCAGAATTGTTTTAAAATATTATTGACATGATATTATATTTATTACATGTTACATAAATGTTTGACATACTATCCCTTTCAGGCCCAAAATAAATATTATCGAAATACACGAGATGTAATATTTTATTGAATTTTAAGATGTACTTATACATTTTTTGAACATTTGCGAAGTTACAATATTATTTTTTTTTATTTGTAGTATTTCGTTATTATTTTATTAATTGAAGGACACTAGTGATCATTGTAAATAATATTACAACTGCTCAGTTAACTAGATACAGATTAGTAAAATATTTTAGAAACACACGGTTATCTTGCGAGTAAATTAATTTGTTGTAAACGAAGAAATAAGTTACCTTTGCCTGAAAAATTAGTAATGATCGGATAAATGATAAAGAAACAAATTAGAAAGATTAGATAGTTTTTTTATGTACGAATAAAATAATTTGATTAGGGCATTAACCAGGTATAGAGGAAGAATTAGTTAGACTTAGATAAAAGGTAATCAGTTCTAGCGGAGTAATTAAACGAATGTATAAGAAGATAAGTTAGTTCTAGCTGAAAGAATGAACGGTCGTAGATGAAAGTTTAGAACAGTTTTACAATAAACAGAGTTAAATTTAAATTGAACGCTAGTGGATACACTTAGGCTGTAGATTAGGCAGGCCAGACGGGGAACATACAACATATTTATAGATATAATCAGTCATTTTCCGAGGGGGGGGGGCATGTGTAACGTGGAGATTTGTCTACGTCTCTGTATAGGTTGATGTATAAGGATTGAGCATTAAGTACTCACAAATAAGGTAAATACGTTAAAATAATTAGACGCATTAAAATATTTAGCATTGTAAATAAGATTTTAGATAAGGGGACATAATTTATTCTATCAAAATAATCCTTGAAATGAGGCACTTTGTTTAGATCTATATTAAGTTACCAGTCATCGGGTAACTTACTATAGATCTATTTTATGATCAGAGTACAAAGATAAATATTAGTTATTGATTATGCCTTATGCTATTTAAATAAATCTTCAATAGGACGATTTTATCTGGAGGTATGCATGAAGCCAGAGTGAATGACCAGGGCCACCTAAGAGAGGGGAAAACATATAGATATCCGAAGTGGCTTTGTAATTAGGTACAAATTAATAATGACACAAAGTATCCATATCGATATGTGGAAGAGGACCTGAATGGATAAAAACGGTGCAACCACAGCGGGAAGCAATAGTAAATTTAAGCGTATGGTCATAATGCCGCACAAAGTAGCGAAATAATAATCCGGAATAAAATAATAGTAGAATAATAATTAAATAAAAAATAATGTCATGTCTAATTAAAGTGTGGTCATAAATTTATTAAGTATTTTATTATGCATTCATCTAATGTAGCACGATACTTAGCATTAATATTTTTGGGAATAATTTAGATTAGTAACTTGAATATAATTTTAATGAATAAAGTAAACTCCAGTTTAATTAGTAACAAGATTGTTGATTAAGGTAAGCTAAAATAAATATAAATAAATAATTAAGATAATGGTGCGTTACTCTAAAATAATAAATCTATAGTTTGTGTACAACAACAGAACTTGTAAGTACGTAATCTAATTTTTATTGGGATGTAAATGAACAAATCATAAAGTCACTTTTATTCAGGTTTGATTTATTTTTTGCAAAGCCTTGATTATTTTATTTCACGTATGTGAATGAATGAGCATTTAATTGGATTGCATGTTAATAACTGTTTTATATTAAGTGCATTATCAAAGCTAACAATGATTGTTAGGAATTGATGTTACCAGTAATTATTCAGCCACAAAAGGCACGCTTCAATCTGAAGTTCCATTCACCTTAGCAATGACTCGGCTTAGTGTTTTATTATAAATTAACTGGGGCTAACTAGGGGGATTATAAAGCAAACTGTCCGAGTCAACCATTAAATTAATAACTTTGCTAGAAGTAGCTAAACTAAAGTGCTATCTTATAAAATCACAAAGGAGTTCAGGTACCTATAATTGTGACCAGGGGATTGCTAAGTCCCATATAAAATGTCCACTTCCACCCATGTCATGTCGGAGAGAACAACCCTCCAACCTAAAAATAGCGTAACAATATTAAGTCAAAATACAGTAATAATCTTAACACTAATATACTGATTATGAAAATTAAATTTAAAAAACTATAAAAACA
Organism: Adranes taylori; assembly: GCA_009867245.2. Lineage (NCBI taxonomy): Eukaryota > Metazoa > Arthropoda > Insecta > Coleoptera > Staphylinidae > Adranes > Adranes taylori. The sequence continues at coordinate 7,974 of WYDF02271344.1, read as the reverse complement.
GAGGTTGTTTCACTGCGGGACCACGGGGTCGCTCTCCAAATATTCTAAGGCACCTCCTTTTACTTTTTCTGTCTGTTTCATATAAATATTTTAACATGTCAGCTTTGTCTACATGCCCCATATTCTGATGGTAATCTTTCACTAAATCAGGACACGAAATAGTTTCACATGTTCCATCTTTCTTTTTTCTTTGGACGGAAGTTGTTATATCAGGATCGTGAAAATAAGAAAGAACATAATGAAAATTACTTTTTTGTCCATTCACTTTATTGAAAGAATACCATTATCATTTATTCGCCAATCAGCGTCTCCCCTCTTCATAGCTTTGTCATTCTTGAAGTTATCAGGAATTCCCTTTCGGTCTTTCTAACTGTTCCACATGCATAAATTTTCGACTCTTCCAATCATTCATCAACGGAAAAGTCGTAAAATAATTATCACAATACTCATTTTGATAATCTACTGCAATGTCCTTCGTCAATTCCTTTACTCCTCTTGTACCTAAATGTTTTTATGCTTTTCTACATTATTTACTTTTTCAGAATATATTTGAAAATCACTTTTATAACCTGATTTGTTCGCCCAAAATCTAAACTTTATATTCGCGTTTTATCGGCTTTTGGGGCATATAATGCCGAAGGGAGAGCGGCCTGTGAATTTGATCATAGACTCGTCCACCGACTGGTGTTCATCAAGTTCATAGCAATGTTTATAGGTTTCCAATAATCTATTCAGAAACGGCAGTACTTTATACAGTTTAACAAAATCTGGTTCGCGTTTCTTTGGTTGTTTATTGTTATCAAATGAATGTTTCCTAAGATCCACATGTTTCTGTTTCTGGACATAAGGCTTGATATATAACTACCTCGAATTTCTCCGTTAGACTACCAATAATCTCTAATAGTCGGCAAATTGTTTATGCCCTTAAGGATATTTATTACGAGAAACAATTTTATTTCATCATTCGATGTTTTCCTAAATATGGATGAATCTCCAAATTTTTGTAGAGCATATAAATTTGGTTGCTCAACAATGTGTGAAACCAGGTCTTCAGGAAATAGACACGAGAAAATACCAAGCGTCATCAGCAATATTTTTGGGATCATTTTTTTTCGTAAATGAAATCAAAGGTCTTGTTTCATGTGTGGAAATCAATTTTACGTAAGCTTGAAAGCGGAACCTCATGTTGACTGCTAAAATCATCAGATTCCTCAGCTATATTAATTATAGTAAAATTTTGAGTATAATAATTATTGTTGTTCAATTCTATTCGCGATATTCCGTTTTGATTTAGGTTATCTTGAACAATAATTTCATCTAATATGCCGTAGTCTGCTAAATCTTCGTCATCTGTGTCTACATTTGATTCCTCATCAGACGGAATATTGCTAAATAACTATTCAAATTCATGTTCATTCATGTTCTTAGCTGTAAATAGTTCCACTGTTTTCCCAAATGGCGCAAGTTGTTTCTAAAAGTTATCACTGGATCTCTAAATTATTAAAGACGTGGTTTCTTTGTAAAATCACTAGGAACGAAACAGTTATAGAAGTCGTCAACATAAAAAGTGAAACATTTTTTTGAAACTGAAAACTTTTGATTAAGAAGTATAATGGTAGATTCTGCATCTCTTAAATAACTTTGTAGTATATTATGACGAAATTCACATTTGGAAATTAGTCATGATAATATTCAGAAAGGTCATATTCAGAAAGAATGCAACACAATACCATTTTATACTAATACTACAATACCAATTCGATACCCAATACACAATACACAACACAATACACGATACACAATACACAACACAATATCATTTCGATACAATGACATATGTTGGTTGTGATCTACTCTGCCAATTTCGGCATTACATAAACGAGAAATTTTTGTGTTCCTTTTGATTTTGAGCTTCTAAGCCATCATTTTACTTAGATACAATAGTTTAATGGCATCGTAATTGAATATAGTAGAACACAGTTGGTCTACCACTTGTTGGAGTCGACCTGTTAAAACTGCACCATCTCTTAAATAGATTTGTATTACGTTATGAGTAAATTCATACTTGGGTATTAGCCATTTTACGAGAAGAAGAGTTTCCCCAGTTCGTTCCCATAGATCTTCATTTCTTATCATGTCTGGCCAATAAACAACCAGGATCCAGCAACATTTGTATCAGGATCCTGGCTGTTTATTGGTCAGACATGATAAGAAATGAAGATCTATGGGAACGAACTGGGGAAACTCTTCTTCTTAACCAGATTGAAATGTTAAAGTCGAGATGGATAGGCCATATACTGAGGAAGCAGGATGGATCCATCGTGAAGAAAGCGCTGGACGTGGAATCCCAAAGGAAAAAGGGGGCGCAGTTCGTCATGGCAGTCTTGGAAGATATCTGTGAGGGATGAAGCAGCTGAGGCAGGAAAGAACTGGGGATAACTGAAATGATTGATATGCAGGAGAGTCCGCTGACGAAACTTCATTGAAGCCCTTTGTTCCTATAAGAGCAACAGGAGATAAGTCAAAGTAGACGATCTAGAACGCTTATCATATTGCGAGAAATTTCACATTCTGCGGAAAGGCTAGAATCTCTAGCCAATTTTCCTAGCATTTTTGGGCGTCTTCTTATACGAATTGTTGTATCAAAAAGAGACTTATCATTTTATATAGCTTCTTCTCAAATATCGTCTCGAATTACTGCAAGTTTAGTCGCTAGTGATTCTAGATCATAGAACGCTTCTTTAACATTCATTTTAGGATCTAGTAATCTCAGCTTCACATTATCAATTCTCCTCAAGATTCAGTATATTTTGTAATAAAATTGTACCTTCACTTATGGTAGTACTGTCCTTATGGTAGTACTGGCAAATATTTTCTTTCTGGAATTAAATCTATGTGGATGTTAGCGTTTTACTCATTTATTTTTTGTATGCTATATTTATTATTAGAAAAGAATTTTCTTATGCTGGGCGTTGAAAATAATAGCAAAAGATCTTGTCATTTTACGTTAAAAATATACATTTGAATTAATTTTAATACTACTATTTTTTACTTTTAACATGACAAATTTATTAATAGGGATAATTTTTTCCTACTTTAGAAGAAGTTTATCGCAACAACAATGTTTTGCCGCGTTGGTTGCTGTTTTTCCTAATGAAGCTATAATGAAGCGGTACTCTGAATTCAAATGTGGACGCACAAATTTCATCGATGATCCTAGACCAGGTACACTAAAATCAACGGTCACCCAGGAAAACATTAATGCTGTGCGCTTGATGATTAACGAAGATCATCATGTAATTTAACCGGGAGATCGAGAGTTACTTGGACATTTCTAAGACCTCAATCTAAGACCAAAGGCATAAATAGCGGCTCGTTTCAGTTGCTGCTGAAGAACTATGAATCGTTTCAATAGAGGCCCCTCCAAAATGTGTACTGTATTGTTAGTAGTGATGGGTCTTGAATTTATTCTTATGAATCCAAGAAAAACGTCAGTCTACTGTATAGGTGATTTAAGATGAGGAGAACCTAACGTCATCCGCTACCGCAGTGTGTCGAAAAATGGTCGCAACTTTTGTATCAAAGTCCGGATATGTGGCAACAATTCCTTTACAAAATCGAAGGACGGTAACTGCTGATTGAATTGGTACACAACCGTTTGCTAGAAATCATTTCTGCCTTGCAAAAGAAACAACCCACAGCGTCGAATCATCCTTCACCATGACAATACGAGTGTTCACACTGCTCGACAAACATTTGAGTTTTTCGAACAGCAATACATTGAATTGCTTGATCGTACAGCCCTGACTTAGTCTCAACGATTTTTATTACATTTGACGTCATCAGTATTCATTGCGTGTGGACAATGATTTCAATCACCTGAAGATGCAGTCAATGCTATCGAAATGACCATTTGCATACCGATTGAATAGTGGAATAAGTGCTTTAATAATAGGTTTGAGCGAATGCATCGGCAATGGTGGAAAGTACTTTGAAAACAATAAAACACTGAAATTTAAACTATTGCTTTATGTTAAGGCTATATGCAAAATTAAATATACATCCTTTGTTTAAGAATTCACATTCATAGTTATAAAAGCAGGAAATGAATTTTACTTCATAAAAGTAAAGCATATAACGATAAATCTTTAATGAAAATTCAATAATATCCATTTTCTCAATTAGGTCCTAACGAATATAAATTGGCCAGTTCCTTTTTTATTTTCCCGCATTTTTTTTCTTACCTCTTCCATCTACAACTTCTTCCATTTAAGACAATTCTATTCATTGGCGTACATTTCCTACTAACTTCGTATTTAATGTTAATAAAACATTATAGTTCTGTTTATGGATATTTTTGTTAACAACAGAGTCGTACGCAAAGATGACAACGGCAGAGAGTAGGATATCAGAGTGTAAGGATTTAAGCAGTTCACCATAGTTTGATTGTTTTTAGACAATAAACGTGAGATTCACTGCATTTTCGTGCCTTTTATTTCAACTATTGATGTTCTATTCCTTTTTCATGACGAAATTATACACTCTAGTGGGTGTATGTAAGGAACTGCTACCAGACACGCAACACCTCGAAGTTAGTCGATGTTGACGTTGACTAAGACCAGCGAAAGCCAACATCAAACACGCCAAATGGAATCACCACAGAAAGACACGTTAGACAGCGTAAGCTACTATTGTACACTCTAGAGGAGGTGAAAAGTAACTAATGCGTAACGCCTCGAAGTTCGCCGACGATACGGAGTATTTGAGACTAATCCCTGTCTAAGCGAGTATTGGAAACATACACTCTAGTGGAATTGGAAGGAGGTAGGAGAGAAAAGCAAAGCTACTCATATACATGCAACTAATAAAACATTATATGATATAATAGCGTGCTTACCAAACGCGTACCCTGCCTGTTGAACGTTCCTGCTATCGCTCTTGTGTTGCTGGCGGATAAAGTTGGCTCTTACGATTTTTGATTTTATATTTCGTAAAGTAATCAGAACTAAAAAGTTTTATTTATTTATTTATATATTTTTTTGTTTTACGTAGGAAGTGTAGAAACCTTCAAAAGGCGAAGGATGCCCGTGCATCCAACAATGTGGGATTTTTGCCCTACTAAAACTCCACTCCCTGTTGGGATTGTATATTGTTGGGAGATTGGAGAGTTTGTATGAAGGAGGCTTTAGGATTTATCATCCTCTTCAGCCTGGAACTGGTAATTAATGGAATGCTTTTAGAAATATGGTAAGCTGATAGTTTGCATATAAGATATACGCTATAGCATTCGCTTTACAGCCAAGGGAACCTGCAATACCTTGGACATAGCATGGTCAACTGATGAGGGAGTTTGATTTTCTGGGGTGAGCTGATTTGCTGGGTGAGATGTATTTTTATGTCCTTGCTTGGCTGCGCAAGTCGGTGTTAGTTGACCTGAAATAGAAATAAAGGTTTTATTGTTATTTTTTTGTCTTTTTGTTTTTTATAATAGAGGGATCATGATAAGGACAGTGGGATTAATTCAAGGATATCTTGGAGATTCTCAGGAGGTTCCTGCATGGTTTGGATTATTCGAGCTGGCGGATGTGGGAAGGGTCTGCGAGGCAGTTTGCTACGGTGGTGTCTGGCTTTCCAATCAGAACGAAGATTTTGGTACGCTATTGGGTTGTTTTCTTCGTAACGTCGAGCCGGATATTTAGACTATTGATATTCTATTTATTTTTCATGACGTTTCAAAAATATTTCTGATAAATGCAAAACTGTTTAACGAAAACATTAAGGAAGCTTTGTCCATAGCGAACTATTTTAATTAGGCATACAAATCAACCTCGCCCAAACATATGAATGAAGAAGAAGTCAAAGTATGTGAAAAGTTTTGCATTTACGCTTTTATTTACCTGAACTAGGGAATCAGTTTATATTGATAGTAATTTTGTTCTTAGTAAGTTTTGTGTATCTTTGATATATTGTAACGCCAAAATGGATAGACATGTTCACTTCTTGGGATTCAAAGGTAAAGAAAAATCACGATTTATTACACGCGCAAAATAATTGTAGCACATGACTTGCATCTTGTAGGCGGCCGCTGGGAAAAAAACTTACCGGGACGAAGAAGTTATTAGTGGCGAAGAAGAAATGAAAGCAGATTTTTTACGTGAAACAATTTTATGCTCCTGTATGTTAGAAAGAGATAGTTGACAAAATAAATTACGTAATATACCTTTAATGAGCAAAAGGAAGATGCAGTAAGCTTCTTCTCGAAGTATCCGCCCGCTAGAGAATCATACAGTATATCGACAGTATAAAAGCCAATCTCCGACTTGGACAGCATTTTACTAGAAATTGTTAAGCACAAATTGAAAGTTCAGTTTTAAAGAATACGCGATTTATTCTGTAGCTAATTTAATTATTCAGAACCGAATTATATTTTGTTAGCTTCTGGGTTGAACAATTCTATGATTTTTCCTTAATTAAATGTGCTAGGTTAATACTTCATTCACTTTCGACTGAGAGGAAAATTATGCTGTATTCGAATTAATGTTTTTGTAATTCAAATAAACCTAAATCAGTATCTGTTTTATTATTTTGCAAAATTCGCCAAGCCCCTTTAATTAATTTAGTATTTGTAGATCAATGCAGTATTTAAAATCTTGATGTGTTTTATTTGAAGTGTGATTATTAAATTTATACGCCGAACTTACTTTATTAAGGTTACATCTTTGGCTTTTATCAACTTCTTGATTGGTTATAAGTTGTGTTAGTGTATCTCCATTTGTAAACCCCCACTGATTGATTCTGACTACGCCCTAAACACATTGTTGTTTCTGACTACGCCCTAAACACATAATTGCTCTCAGATTCCAGTTGAATTGAGTGTGTTTCGATGAAAGTAAAACTTAATTTTTCTGTTTAAACTAACTGAATTCCTTGTTGCAGATTATATACTAAGTAATATGTTATAAGTAATCAATTCAATGTCCATTATTACCATATAAACACGTAAAAAACAATATAATATAAACAATATTACACCAAAAATAAAAGAACTATACAAACTATAAAAAAAATGGATGAACTTAATCTTAAAGTGAAGAAGGTGTAACAGACTCTAGCTCGCGACACTGCTAACGGAGAGTCCTAGCGATTGTCACAGATGGCGCAAACTATCATATTAGGTACTTAACGAATATAAGTCTTTCCGCCAAATATATATCTCGGACGCCAGGTCAGTTTAACGTGAGACCGTACCTTGGAACTATTCTTATGGTTCTGGCGGTCCTCAGTGAGGGCACAAGAAACTACGTCCGTGAGTTGCCCAGGAGATCGTGTTCTTGCGAGCAGGCGAAATAAACTTAATCGCTAAGTAATAAAACAGCTTTAATAATTTAAGAATATTTGTCTATTGGTCTTCATACACAAAACAGCAAAGAAGGAAACAGTAAATGTCAAAATGATATTAAACTTAAAAGCGTATTATTGGCAGCTAGAAAATGAATAATAACAATATTATTCTTGTAAATAATGAAAATTAATTACAGAAAGATTATAAGCGATGCATGCATCGGTGCAATAGTGCATTATAATAACAATATTTAGCAAAAAGGAAAGAATGTATTAGCGTATTTTTATTCAATTGGAAAACGGGGTTTTACAAAAATAGAATGCTACAACTGGTGGGTAAATTCTCTAAATGAACTAATAATAATGAGAGCTGGGCCCAGAGGTACACGACCAATCGAATAGTGCCATCCGTTCAAATTTTTTATTTTACTACGTGAAAAAATTTTTAGCAAATAAAACACCTGATAAGAAATGTCACGAATAACCCTTATTACAATGAAGCACAAAAGAAAACAGGGACACACTCTCCAATTTATAATAAATGAACCCCAATTAATTTCAAGAATTTTGATAGGTCGCATCCGACCTGCTTGTTGATTACGTCATCACAATTTTTCCATTCTTGATATACAT
>WYDF02271333.1:0-18017 GCA_009867245.2 Adranes taylori | reverse complement strand
TGATTTATTCGGTGCGAACAATACGGCTATTGTTATATAGCTAAAATCTGATGTCCAACTATCGATGATTTTCATTTTGATCTTATAATTAACATTACTTTATTCGTAAAATTTACATTTAAAAAATTATTTAATTATCAAATACTACTTCTCACCCCATACTACAACTTATTAACAATCTAATTTACTCATAATATAATTTGGAATTAATTCTGAGTTTTACTTAATTTCATTCATAATTATATTTTCAAGGTGCTGAGAAGCAGGGATTCACCTTACAGTTGAAATTTCTGAATGTCGCACCCAGGGCGTTCTGTGTTCCCTCTCATTCATCTGAACACATATGTGCTCTACATAATATTTTACTTATTGCTTTCGGCTATGATTAACTCATACCCAATTAGCGCGACGGTGTACACTCATTCTACCAAAGTCTTACACACCGCGTTATCATCCATTATTGATTTCCTATTGATAAGATGGGTTTATTTACACATACAATGATAAGAGCATCGTACCTTCTAATACTCAGCTTACTGCATAGGTCTATGTCCGCATATAAACGCATTTGTTTAAGATTTAATTAAATACCTAGGTTTCAATCAACAATCAATAATTATTTCGACATTGCAATCATAAGACTTATTTATGGTAAGTTTTCCAGTAAGCTTCTTCCTTTTCCTATCTTATAGCATTTAGACATCATTTTATAGCATTTAGACATTTTATAGCATTTAGACATCTTGAATTATTTACATTATTTATAAGAATCAAAGGTACAAACTATCGATCATCAAACTAAAATAGAGTGAGCAGAAATTGCCTCGCGCCACTCGCCACCGTCCCGGGAAAATTTGGCCTCGAATATTAAAAACACCCGAGATTGTAAAAATAGCCTGGTTAACCCCAAAAACTGTTAACCTGATTACAAACATTTTTTTATCTTCATACGTTTTGTATGTTCCTCTTATTGTCTGTCTAGTCTTTAGCCTACATTTATCCCTTGATTTTCTACTTTAAGTTAACTGTTTGTCTAATATAAAACAATCTAATTTTATAAAACTATCCGAAGTCTATCCTAAGATAAAACTAAGTCCTTTTATTCTTTCCTTTAAAACTAACATATAAATTTGTATATTCGTTCGGCTAAAACTAACTCATTTTCGTCTAAGCTTAACTAATTATTCATCTACACGGCTAATTATTTATGTAACATAAAACATGGGCTTCAAATAATTTATTTATTTTCTCGTAAGATAACTGTGCGTTTCTAGAAAACTTACTAATCTGTTCATAAGGTAACTGTGCGTTTCTACCATTACTTACTATGATCATGTAACTGACTTCTTGCCAATTTAGTACAGCTTAGTCAATTGTATATAACGACATAATAATAAATTTACAAAATAAATTCAAAGATTTAAAAAATATTTAAAAAATTAAAATACATTAAAAAAATTATATATCGCGTATATTTTTGCAGTTCGAATTCCGATGTAGAAAGATTTGGGATATTCAGGGAAAAATCAAAATAACTTTTTCAACTTTATTTGTATACTTTTTTCGTTCTGTTCGATTCCTATTTCTCAATTTATATTTTAATTCCCTATCTGGGTAAAGACCCCCAAATTTTCGAATGAAGTCGTCCTTGAGTTCGTCGTCGTACTTCTTGTCCCTATTTCCTGGAAGGTATGTAATTTTTAAATAAGGCCCCAAGAATTATGTCAGATACAATCTTCGAAGTTTTTGAAGAACTCAATAATATTGTTACTAACCGTATCATAGTACATAAGTGCCACAAATTTTGATCTTTATTTGAAATAGAATAAAAACATGGGTTTAATTACTATCAATTGTTAGGATAGGCTGTAAGAGTCAAACGCAACAGTAAAGTTAATTCTTCCTCGTTAATCAATAACGGGAGATGCCAGAAACTAGCTTATTTTTTAGGGACTAAAGCTACTCGTGTCATCGACATTTGGCCAATGAGAGGTGGAAGATAAATCAATCCTTCTGGGAAATTTCACATAGCGTACGGGTTCTTTTTCGATGACCTGAACAAGGTACAGCTTTGTAGTCTCATTTGAAGAAAGCTTCACATTATCCATTTCAAAACATTGGGCCATCATTTCCATCAATTTCTGTTTCATCCTCTTTGTCTTGTATCATATCATATAAAATATCGCCATCATCACATTCATCTTCGTTAAACTCTAAATTTTCTTCGTTAGTTTCGACAATAGGAGTAGATTTCTTTCTTTGCGACTTTATACCCTTCCGAAAAGAGTTGCTTTTAGTTTATTTTGCCGCCAATTTTTCTATTACTTCAGCTGATATTATAATCTTTTTTGCAGATACGTTTTCTCCCAGTTTTAATGTTTGGAACTTGTTTGACTTGTACCAACAAGAGCGATTCGGACGATATTTTGTGGTCAGGTTTTAGTACAATTTGATTCTGATCTGATGTCGGATTTAATTCCTCCGGATCAGCACTTTGCAAATGTTAAGGAAAATCCTGCGTATGAGATAACAGTGGTAGATCAATTATCTGTTCCTCACGAGATGTTGTTGGTCTAATTGATTCTACAAAGGATGTTGCAGATATAGCTGCACAATTTAACCATCAAACTTTTCTGATGGAACGACTTTATCAGAAAAACGAAAAATTCCATATTTCTCAATGCCACTATATTTCTCTTTTATCACATCAGAATTAAAGTTTCTGGATCTAGACGCAATAATGCTGGAGTATTATGATTTTGGCAATTTCCTGCCATACTTTTATTCTGCCACTTAACAAGTTCCTCATCCCACTTCATTTTCAATGATCTGAAAACACACAGGTCTAAAAGGTGTAGAACGTGGCTGCTTTGCGATGACAGTTTTAATATTATAATGCCTTCATCTCTTTTCGTGTGGATAAGCGGTAAACCAACATGAGAGGAATGTAATTGGAAAATGTTTCTGCTTCCATCCACCCATTTTTTGTCGCATTTAAGTCATTCGTTCAAATGGCGTAGGGGTAGGCGTCATCCAGGGTCCAATATATTTTTCTCTCGGAATACTATTAACGGTGGTAACCACCTTCATTCACTGCCAACAAAACGAGAATATTTTCTTTACCAGAGCCGTTAGTTGCTCGATGGCTTTCCTATTGACCCAAAAACTTTTAAACAACTAGGATCTAAACAAAATCCAGTTTCATTCAGATTACAAATCTCCGTTGGAGCAATTACGTTGGAGCGGAAGGAACGTAGTAACTTCCTTCCGAAGTTTGAAGTAATTGTACATCACAAAAGAATCTATACGTGTTTCTCTAGCAGCTTCCAGAGTTTGAGGCTTTTTGAGACTAATTTATCGGTTTTTCTAAAATGTTCAAAGAATTCATCTCCAGGAACATCATACTTAAAAGATGTATTTATGTTGTTTTATCCGACATATCGACCTACGGTTTCGACAATTGGCCCCTTATATAGCCCGAAGCCCCATTCATGCATGACTTTCAATCCAGCTGCAATTTTTTCCTGATGTTCTGGAAGAATAGGTGTAGGTCGGCCCAGTATCTTACTCCTTACGCCTCTTGTACGTAAGAACCATGTCTACAATAAACCAAAAAGAAATTTCATTAAACCTTGGCCACAATTGTAAAAATAATAAAATTGGGATCCATGCAGTTCCATTTGCCCCATGCAGATAATAATTTTCCATATGAGAAGTGGAACGTAAGCAATGTATAAATTACTTCTCAAAAATCGCGGGACCAATGATCACTTATCAAAAATAACATTTATAATCAAATACTTACCTTAAAATTATTCCCACATTTCTTAAAATTAAGTTGCGCACGGTAGAAGAACCCATATGCGTACTAGCTCTCGGCCGAGTAGAATTCACAATACCGCCATCGAATGTACAGATTCAACAACAACAGCTGAGTTGCCGTTTTCTGCGCGCAAGCATTGTAACTGGATGCTAACACTGTACTCCTACACTAGTTGCCGACACTTTGGGTTCCACATACCCCTGGTGACCTTTTGTGGCATAAAGGAGACAAAAGACAAGGAGGTTGAGCCTATAAAACAGAAAAACTAAGTTTCTAGTCTATAAATTATCGTGTTTGATGCGGAGCATTCGCACGCCCAAAAATTATATTTGGGGTGACTCCAAATCTAAAAAATATATTTTAACTTTGACTTAAAAACCATAAAATTGGGAGAAAAAAAGAGACTAAATTATAAGGAGTGTTATGACCCCAGACCTAGAGAACACCGGCTGGCTAGAAAGTTGATTTTTCTAAAACAAAAGAACTCCTACTTTGATGCGTGGGGAGCTTCTGGATAGGAAAAGCATCACCTTCAAAATGACTATATTTGTGTTAATGTAACGGGTGATACACTGTAAGACACTTTTATCAATACAGAATTTTTGACAAAATTACGCGTTTTCTATGCACTTACAGTAACTTATTGTCGAAATAGTAGACCCACCAAACACGCTATTGCTTACAAGCCTCAAACGATTTCAAACCCGATTCTCATTATTGAATGTCTAGCGATCGAATATACGACCTCCAGCAAATAGTAGCTAGATTATAGCGGAGGTAGCTAAGAGTGTGCACGATGACTGTGACTAAACCATTCAACAGCTTGGTTTGTCGTATGCAACAACTTGGCGTATTTTATCCAACTCGTCCAAAAATTAAAGCCAACAGACCTTGATTTGCGTCAGATTATCAGTGAATGTGTTTTGGTGGTGTAATTTGCCATATCTTTGCCCAGTCAGGAAACCTATTGAGATTGTTTGGGATATTGTTGTTGTTTACTCATCTTGAATTCGCGGTTGATGCTACTTTGATAGTGGTAGAGCAGAGGCTGGAGTGTATGGCCCTAAGTGTAAAACTGCGGTCTCACTGGATGTACATACCTCTAGCCTACATGTTGAAGTAATAGCCATGGATAACTGTGGTCTAGAAATTATGCGAAAAAGCATGAAAGGGGCCAACATGAATATACATACTGATAGTAAAACAGTGCTGAAGGCATTACAGATTAAAACCTGAGAGTCTAAGCTACTGTGGGACTGCTTGATACACCTGAAAGAACTGGCAAAATATAACCTTATCTGTCCAGATCTTTTCTGTGGTTTAACTAAAACACACAGGAAGCAAATAATAAGAGCATGAGAATATGAAGCTAGAATCAAATACTGGAACATAGTCCCAGGTCAGGAACATTCAAAAGCCTTTACAGATCTGACATCTGAGGTAAACACCAGAAGTTTTAGTCTCAACAAAGAGGAACGCTCCAAGTATACAGGACCAACTATGGAGCATTGTCTTCTAAATTACTAGATGTATAAAATTCGTAAGGTTGAGAACACAACATGTTGACTCTGCAATGTTAAGGCAGAAACGGAAAAGCATATTTTGTGTGAATGTCCGGCAATATCAAGCTGCAGACTTAGATATTTCAGAGGTAACACAGTAAATGCCACGAACATTGGTAAACAGCATCCGAAGACAGTCTTACGATTCATTAAAGAAAACTGAGATGGATTTAAATAATAAGGGCCATGCTTCAAAAGATCTTGTAGGTCGAAGTGGCTAGGATGATGATCCTGTCCCCCTACAGTAATAATAAATAATAATTATTATTATGCGACTTGGAATAGTGGGGTGAATATATATCCAAGAGGAATACGGTCTAGATAGTAGATTTATCTAAAACAAAAATGCGAAAGGATCATTTGGATAGGAAACAGATTACTTTGAAAATGACAATACTTGTGTTAATGTAACGGATGATATACACCAAGACATTTTTTTCAATAAGGAATTTTTGAAAATCACGCGTAAGTAGTGTCAAACACTCAGTGCAGTTTGATTCAGTATTAAATTCCATTTCATGATAGAAAGACTTGCACCAACACAACGTTTCCAAATTGTGGAGCTATATTACGAAAATCAGCGCTTTGTGGCAGAAGTTTTCCGTGCGCATAAAGCAATTTATGGTCGAAATAACGGACCCACCGAACGCTCTATTGTCTACACCATCAAAAGATTTTAAACCCATTTCTCATGACTGAATGTCCTGCGATCTAATCGACCACATCCAGTAAGTAGTGATGAGAATATAGTGGCGGTAGTTGGGACTGATCAAGATGACTGTGACCAATCAGTTAGACGTCGCTAGCAACAGCTTGATTTGTTGTATATCGTGTTTTGACGTATTTTGCGTCAGGTGGTTAGTTTAAAAACATCCAAAATCCAACTCTTGTAAGAATTGAAGCCAACAGACTGCATTACGTCAGGTTTTCAATGAATGGGTTCTGCAATAACAGACTGAAATTCCGCTGAAATATCGCAGAATTTTGATTAATAACCAAGTCCGTTTTTGGTTCAATGGATATGTTAGTATACCAAATTTCCATATTTGGGCTGATGAACAACCGGAGAATATCAAGAACTACAGCTACATACGAAGCAATACACGGTTTGGTGTGGTTTATGGGCTAGCAGAATCATCGGTCCACACTTCTTCAAACTTCAAACTTGCCATACGGAAACAATAGACATATTGAGAAATCATTTTGGTGAGCACTTTTAGACCGATGTTGGCCGCCTGGATTAAGTGATATCACACATTTGGATTATTTTCTTTGGAGTTACGTAAAGTCTTAAATTAAGCCACGTGGATAAACCAGTTCGGATAGATGCCTTGGAAGCAAGCATCATTCGTTTTATTGCCCAGATTCCAGTCATTAGGCTTGAATGAAGACAATTGAACAATTTGATTACAGCACCTAAACTTTAGGTGGTTTATGACCTTAAGTGTGCTTTATTTTCTAAAGAAAGGATTTACGTCCTAAAGTGCACCTGCGGTCAACATTTGAATGAAAGTTTTCATCATCACATTCAATTAAATGTGTTTTATTTCACAATACAGTAGAGTCTTCCTTATCCGACATAAACGGGCCGCCATGACGCCTGATGAGCGAAAATCTCGGATAAGAGGGAAAGGTAAAAAAAACCGGGTAAAAGAAAAACGAAGTTTTAAAGTTTTACAAATTTTTAATGTTTAAGTTTAAAAGTTCTGTATGTACATACTTTATGAAGATGTAAAAAATGTTGTGATCTTTGTCTGTTTCGACTATGATTGCCGTTGTTTTGCTGCCAAGTCCCACTATCTTTTATGATCATTATATTGATCCCTGTAGCTTCCTCTTCATGGGATACGTTTGGAAGACTGACAGCATTCTCTTTCTTTAACCAACATTCAACTTATTCTACAGTCGTTTCCTCGCATCCAGGGACGCGTTGTACTAAAGGAAGAATGATTTCTTTAGTAATTTTTTGATCATCCTGCATTTTCTCCTAACAACTTATTTCATAATTTAGCAATTAATTGTTGAAGAATTTACGTCAGCCCAGGCATTTGCAACCGAATAAGCTCCTTTACGTTAATGGCTTTCAATTTAGTCATCACATCAACCTGCTCACCATCAGTTTGTTCCAAAATGTCAATAGTAGCTTCCTTCGATAATTTCTTTTATGTGTTTTCAAAACACCCTGTTCCATTGGTTGGCAAATGGCCGTTACATTCGGTCGCAGAAACATCGCCTTGATGTAGCCATCTTGAAGCTCATTTGTGCGCATTGGGGCGTTATCTAACAATAATACGGCTTTTCTTGGAACATAATTTTTTTCAAATATTTTTCTGTGGAAACAACAAATCCCTTAAAAAATAATCTTTGAAAATTTCGCTACTCATCCAAGCACTTTTTTGATTGTAATAGATTAATGGAAGTGCATTTCTTGCAATCGTTTTGAATGCTCATGGATTTTTTGCTCTCCCGATCATTGCAAAGTCCATTTTATGGTTCTCTGATGCATTGCTGCAATTGTTACAGTTTCTTTGCTACGTTTGTAGCCAGGGGCTGATTTTTTTGTTCCGACTGCAAGGCTGTTACTAGTAAACAACTTAAAGTTAAGCCCTATCTCATCAATGTTGAAAATTTGATCGCCTGTAAGGCTTTCATTTCGTGGGGAGTTTCTCCCCACAAATATTTAACTGGCGGATTCTGTAACGTTTTTTCCACCTGTCGAGCCACCCGTGAAATATGCGCCACCTTCATTAAATTCATTTCAGAAATATAACGCTTGTTCCTGCAGGATAGGTCCCGAAATAAGCACACATTTGCCTCTAAACTGGATAAACCATAACTACAAAGCGTCACTTATTTGTTCATATTCACAATTTTTCATTGTTTTTTTCTCCTTGTAATGCACTTTCTGTGACTCAATCTCCTAGTGTTACCTGTCCCACGCAATAGTCATCAGCAACCTTCTGCGTTGTCTCTCCTTTGTCCAGTCTTTGATTGTCTCAAGTTTTTGTTGCATCGATACAACAACTTCCTTTCCTTTCGTTGCTATAATGGCGTAATACATAATTAATACAGTATGTAAAGGAAAGTAATAAAAACACAGCAATAACAACAACTCAACACACGACTGTAACAGCTACTGTACTCAATAAAAAACAATAACAACTCCACAAAATAGAATTACGGAGTTAGTAGACCGATTCATACTACACTAAGCTATGACAGAGCAACCTCTGTGGTAGCGGTACACTCAATGACAACAAAAACTAGACGCTTGCTAAGAAGCGGCGCATTTTCTCGTTGTATGTTTCCTGGTTGCTGTTTTTTGCTGGAGATATCGCATAAGATGGAATGTCGGACAAGCGAAGGTCGGATAAGTGAGGCTCTACTGTATGTTCCTAAACTTATTATTTATGATTAAACGTATTATTTATGATTAAACAATAATTCTCGTTACTTATTAATACACATCGTATATTTTGAAACAATAATCCCTTTTGTTCTCTCTTGTTATTTTTAGGTTCAATTACGTCGTGAACGTACAGTGGAAAGAAGAAAAATGTTTCAAATAGCCGACAGAAGATTGCGAGGTAGAAGTGAATCAGATAATACACCATTTGGAAAATGGAAGAAATTAATGCAAGGTTTACCAGCTGGTTCAAAAAGTCCAATAGAAAATCCAATGGACAACGAAAATAAGTTAACAAAAACAGCACTAGCTAAATTTAAATTTAGAACATCAAAAAAAGGTTCAATTTCAGATGAAGATTTACGAAAAATGAAAACATTTTCTAGGCCCAAGAAATCGGTTGATGAAATTAAAATAGGAAACGTCACAGCTGATAATTTATATAACAATAACACAGAAAATCAAATAAATTTATATATGGAGGGATCTGAAGTTAAGGATACTATAAATAAATCATCGGAAGAGTTAATTAGACATCCTGTTGGTTGCGAGCAAAATAAATTCCTCTCTAATCCATGGTCTGAACCCATTCCAACAATAACAATCAGTAAAACAGAAAGTTCCGAATGTGTTATCGAAGTTAAAACAAATCAGACTGGGGTAGAGATAAAAAAAGAATTTAATAATTACAGTGAGAGAAAAATTATTAACGAGCAAGTCATACGAAATGATAAGGACGATACCACACCAAAAATTAAATATATGCTAAGGAAACAATTACCGTTGGATCAAACTGATCCAGTTTTTACTAGTTCAGGTGATGTACATAATTCTGAAAATATTCCATCAGTCAGTTTTGATAATAGTAGAACACTAGAAAGATCTGGCACAGAAAGCAGTCATACTACTGATACAACAAAGACCGAATCTAGTTCAGATTATAAAGATCAAACATTCTCTAGTTAAAATTTTCCGGACTATTCATATGTAAACTGCTTTTAAATATTTGCAATTTAAGGTTCTATCAATAAGATTTTAAATGAATTTCAGACTTTTAGATGAAAAATGTTTAGCTTTGGACTTCTGGAGATCTTTGCTATTGTAATAGTTGATATACAAGGTGTGTTCCATTGAAAAGGTTGGAGTAGTTAAATTTTTTGGAGCCGCCTACAGCACTATCTTGAAACACATAAAAATGTTATACTGTGCGGTTTTTTCTTATTTTTGGGAGAGAGGACGTTAAAGATAAATGTACAACCACAAACTCCTCACGTTTGAGTAAGGAGCCTATGAGGATGGATGGTCGCATGGCTCTTCCCATCACTTGCCGTACAAATACGCATCTCATTGCCGTACAGTAAGGCAATGAGACGCGAATGTGTCTCCTACTCATTAAACCCGTCAGGCATTTAGCCTATTTTACTGACCCTCTTGGCGCTACCAGACGCCCTGGGACCACGTTCTCATTACTTTACGGGGGAAGGGATCTTTGTGCCCATAGTACTGGCTGAGGTTTTTAAGCTTGGCGCGTTTGTAACCTGATGATAGCTGCGGCCCGAATCGACTCCTCGGAGGCCAGCAATCACTTTTTCTTCAGACTGTTATGGCAGTTTTTGCTTTCAGTATAAAGAAACGTATCTGTGAAGTAATCTCGCGGTGAAGTACAGCGCCGATAAGTCGCCTAGCATGTCTGTGGCTTGTTTCCTTTGTGTACTCCACGCTGTACAGTGGAAGATAGCGGGTTTCAAGTTATCCTCTTGTTCTGTGCTGTACTAGGTACATATCGGCGAGGTTACTGTCTTAAATCGTTCTAGGTAGGACCTAAAACTGACCGTGTACAGATAAGACCTGTGTGAGGTAGAGGTCGAGGTCTCCTTGTAACCTTTCAAACCAAGGTTTAACATCATGGCTATGTTTGCATATCCGCCGACCTTTGTTAGAGTTTTCCCACGTGTTTTGCCACTGTACAGATACCTTGGCCATAGCAGCGCGTTTGGCGGCTTCTTGGCTTTACTCGTTCTTATTTACCTTGCAAAATCCGTGCATCTCCCATCTCTCTAGGGCCAATAGTTCAATGGGAGGTGTACCTGCAGATACACACAGAGCCTCCGTGGAGGTTATTCTGTACGCACTGCTAACTCCTGGCTGGTCAAGCTTATGCACCTTAGTCAGAAGATGTGCTGATCTCTGGACTTTCAATGCCCCTACTCATGCTTTAGCAGTGTATAGTAAGGAGAACTCCAGAACACTGAGCAGAACTTTCCGTTTTGAGTATCTTGGACCTAGACAAGTGGCATTAATTTCCTCAAGCCCGTTGCTTGGAGAATGGCTTTTACTGCTACTCCGTGCAGATGTTCATGAATGACATGTTCTTGTCCAAAGTAACTCCCTAGATAGTTAATGTGTGCAGATGTTTTGATTTCCTGCCCGACAAGAGTCAGCTGCGGCTGTTATATTTTTAGCTTCCCGATATTTTTAACTTCTGGGACCTCTTCCAGGTAATGGTTCTTTAACCACTTTGCCACTATTTTCGTAGAGGTATAAAGTTGATTCCAGTCGGGAGACCTCCTTAGCTACCCCAATTAATGATATGTCGACAGCGAAGACCATAATCTGGACGCCTACTGGTAGTTCTTGTCTTGGAAGATCGTCATAGACTAAGTTCCATAAGAAAGGTCCGAGGGCTGAGCCCTGGGGTATACCAGAGGCCAACTTGCGTGTTTTAGGACAACCTATTGTTGGACATTTTACTGTTTGATGCTAAAGATACTCATGTAGGACCCAAAGTAAGTATTGGGGTATTTTCTGCTGGTTCGCTGCTTCTAGGGTCTTTTCTCAGCTAGCAGAATTGATTTTCATACTGTATGGCTTTTTATCAATATTTAGTAAATTTGGTATTGCTTTTACAATAGTGAGTCGAAAATATTTTCTTTGTGTTATTTATTGTGGGGATGGTTTAAATCTACCATTATGGTTCAAATAAAACAAATGAATAAAATAAGTATTACGCGTGAATGAACAAAAAATCAATATTAAAAAATATTTTAACAATATATTATGTCATTGGTAAAAGCGGTAGTATATAAGTTCGGTCAGATCTTGTGGAGGCAATATGTTGATCTTAGAGTGCATGGGGGAGCCTGTAATTCCTAATGGCGCGAGCGAATGAGGGCTTCCTCACTTTTGAGATATTTCATTTCAGGCCTCATCATGATGAAATGAAATGAATCAAACATGAGCAGATTTATTATTTGTGAGGAGCTCCATTTGTGAGGAGTTTCGTTGCCGAATTTTATTGTAAACAATTAAACCGTTTAAACGCTATCGTGATCACTAACTATTTCACACAAACACATCAATTAAAAAATCGTCAAAATGGCTTCAGGGACCTGAAAACAAAGATCTATTAAAATTGGGAATGTAAAATAATAGACGATTCCTTTCCCATACATCACCGGTGTGGACTGGAAATAAAAAAAGTGACTCCTCACATAACATCATATTTGAAAAAAGAGTAACTCCTTCATTTCATCATGATGAGGCCTCAAACGAAATATTTCATAAACAAGTAAGGCATCACTACACAACAACCGCTACGTCATACAAAGCAAGTTTTCTTCTCCACTCGCCCGGCGTAATGACATACGCGTGCTATCAACAACGGAGTAAACTGTTTATATAATAAATCGGTTTAAGAGCTCCTCTTTTGAAAAAACGAGGAACTTCTCGTTTGAGAAAAAGAGCAATTCCTTAAAAATTATCATTCTTTTCATATTTGTAAAAAATGTAATGCTTTCATTTCATGGCAATCAGGCGTCAAGTGAGGGCCTCATCACTATCAATAAGTCTATTTCTCCTCACCTCATATGACTCACCTCATTTGAGGCCTCACAAGTAAGAAAACTAAGTCCCTAATTTTAATTTTAAAACGAGGTGTTACCCACCACTACAACATCCGCCTTTTTATGGGACAATGATGTAGTATGAACATGATGAAAAAGGTCGCTAATAAAATGTGAAAAAATATATATCATTTCTGGTACAAAATACCTGCAGGTAGATCCATATTTGATTATTATCGTAATAAACTGTCGTATTTTTCATACAGAATTAATATCTTTGTTAAGCTCTACAACGTGTTTTTCTATTTACATATATAAGGCTCTGTCCTGAATGAAACCAGGCTAAAGCTGTAGAACTCGATTTATTAAAACTATTTCAAAGTACAATTAATATGCTTCAAAGTAACTTCCTTGGGCATCTACACAGCGCTTCCAGCGTTTCTTCCATTGAAGATGTGCGTCCTGGATCTCCTTTTCCGAAATGCTGTTCAGGGTCCTTGTCACGGCTTAAACAGTTTCGATGGACTCGAATCGGCGTCTGTAGAGGTCCATTTTGAGACGGGGGAACACGTAAAAGAGACACATCAGGGGTGTAGGGAGGTTGTGGAAGCATAGTGACCGTTTTATTGGTCAAAAAGTCCTGCCCAATCTTCGCCGGGCGACTCGGCGCGTTGTCGTGGTCCAATTGTTAGCGATGTCTGGATGAGCGCTGGCTACGCGTTTGCAAAGTCTTTCGAGGACTTCGACGTTAAAAAGTGGAGTTGACCATTGTTCCTGCTGGAACAAACTCTTTGTGGACGACTCCTTTGGCGTTGTGAAAACCAATGTCGACCTTTTTCTTCATCCTCAACCCTCCTTAAAGGCCTTATGACAGGCAAAAATCGGAGATCTCAACATTTCCCGAGCCTGACACAAAATTCAATTGCGTAGCGTTGCACTGAACACCGCACAAAGCAAACTGCTGTTTTGCCTGTCATTGCTAAGCCTTCCTACTACCTTCCCCCACCATCAGTTTTCCTGCTCGGCGTGAGAGGGCGCCGCGCTAGAGCCAGTTTTGTTTCGTTCAGGATAGACCCTGTATATTTTACAACTCTTCATAAATTTTTATTGGTATCATAATCTTGTTAAAATAAAATGTAGTAAGATATTTTTATCTGTTTTATTAACCTCCTCTGACCTCGTATGTTATTATCAAAAAGCAAAAACGAGAAAAAATGGTATTGTCAAATAAGATAAAAGTTGTTCGTAAAATAAACATCAAATAATTATTTTAAACTGATTATCGATTGTTTAAATTTCAAGAAAATATTTCTTATATTAAAATGTTTAAATTATTTTTGAACGCTACTTTATTGCCATATTTCAACTATCAGTATGATTAGAAAGGAAACAATCTACGGAAATGAGATAACTTTTATCATTTTATAGAAATTATATGCTATGTTAAACAAATTACTAACTACTTTCATATCATATAAATTCCAATGTCTGCTCATTCAATATTTCAAATTCTAAATTAGCATTTAACATATTTACTTGACGTACCTTAATTTACAAGTTTTCAAACACCATCGATTAACAAACTGGGAAGAGCCAATGTCTAGAAAAGTGCAAACTACCAAGAAAAGGAAAGGCAGCATGCCCCAGACCCGGAACTAGTTAACACCTTGAGCTCCGTGTGGTATTAACGCGATAAGATGCGTTCAGAAGATGTTGGACGACGAGGTACTCCATTGAGGTACTCCTCGAGGTACTCCTCACAACCTGTGGTCGCTTAGTGCGTAACAAACAACGCAACGGTTTTTATTTGTATGCTCCTGGACAACGTTTGCATTGTTCTTTTCTGACTCTGATAGTTGATTCTGTGGTTTGTCTCCGTCTGTTTTTCTGAAGTACTTTATATCTAGTAATTTGAATTTTGTTCCGTGTTATTCCCTTCTAGATCAAAAAAGAATTGGCAAGGGGTGAATCAAATATCAATTCAATAGCTAATTTACGGTGCCACTTCACACCTCTTCTTGGGCAGTCAGAAGAGGTTTTCATATGATTTTATATGATTGGGCATTAACATATCACGTTTAACCTTCCATTTCAATATAACAATACCTCTTCCAGTATCTGGACCAAAACTTTCATTCTTTTTCAGTTTGTTGTTGATAACTTCTTTGCTATTCAACTATTGATTTGATCGCAAAGTCTCAACTAGTTGTGGCTTGGGTTGCAACAATTGAGTGGGCAAAGAAACACTAGACTGTAATATGCAGTGAATAGGGACACGGAGGTGAATAGGAACAAAAACCAGAAAAAGTAATTTAAATTTACCAGTCAAAAATTTTTTTTTACTTTTGTTACACACACTGCCAGCTTGGTTGGCCAAGACACAGATGTCAAGGCGCAGCTTAGCCATTGAAACCAAATAAACATTTGAGAGAGGGTATTTGAGATACCTATACTCAAATACCCAAATACTGATTGGGTATTTGAGAGAGCAAAGTTTTGTTTACTTTTTCATATTTATTTGATAGTGATCGAATTCGATGTGTCACAAATATAATATTTCACGGCTTATAACTGACTGTACTTTTTTAAACATATTTTGGTGAGTAAATGTAGCCTTATAGGGACAACGCTAAAATTGTATTTTTATATATATTTTTTGTAGCTTGCAATGCCGAGACATTACTAAAGGGACGCACTGGTTAAGACAAATCAACCTATTAACAAAGAAATACAACAATGCTATTGAGGCGATAATGAGAGGAATGCCGGTACGAAAAGCTCAGGCAAAATTTGGAGTTTTGAAATCTGCTTTGCACATGTATTTCAAACTGGCATTTGCTGGCAATTTAAATATAAAAAATAAAGGTGGACAAACAGCTATATCGGAGACCGTGGAAAACGCTATAAAGCGCTCAATATTAAAGTGTTCTAGTTGGGGCTATCCACTAAACACATTTGATTTACGTTGCTTCATAAAATATCATTTGGATAGGGAAGGTATGCGCATCCAACAATTTACAGATAACATACCTGGTGTGGAGTGGACATTGGGCTTTCTAAACAAACATAAAGATACCTTAGCCCAGCTGCTTTTCCAAAATATTAAAAGGAGGAGCCGGGCGGAATTTCCTCAACTACAATAAAAAATTATTTCAAAGAGCTGGAGGAAACAAGTAAAGATATACCGCCTCACCTTCAGATAAATTAAATTATGATAAATCCGCTTCATCTGATGATCCCAGCAAGCCTAAAATGATATTTAAAAGGGGATGCAAGTATCTCGAGCGTATAATTAATTCTAGCAAAGCGAGCGTATCTGTTATGTTTTCTGCTACAGCCTCGGGGACTATGCTTCCCTGCTATACAATTTATAAATCAAAACACTTCTATGACTTGTGGACGGAAGGTGGTCCACCAGAATCCTTTTACAACTGAAGGAACAGTGGGTGGATAGATGGGACATGCTTTTTGAATTGGTTCCAAAAAGTTGTAATGCCATACTGTCGACGTTTTCCTGGAAATAAACTGCTGATTGGTAACAATCTTAGTTCATATCTCTCGTTTGAGAAGAGAACGCTTATCAGAAGAGAATGATATGAGTTTTGCATTCCTCCCACCTAGTTCCACGCATTTCCTTCTACAAGCCGCTAAAAATGAACTAGAGGAAAGTTCTAGAAACTCACAAATCAAAAAAGTAACGCATCGTTAGACAAAAAATACTTGCCAATGCTTATGAAAAAAAAAACATTAGAATTAATGAAATCTAATATGGGAAGGGTAATAAAATCCGGTTTTCAAAAAACGGGGATATATCCCTTAAATGTCCAGAAAGAGCTACAGAGCTTGTCAGCCGAAAGCTCTGATGTGGAAGCAGGTAATACCGCTGCCCTTAACGTTGACGACAGTTTGACAACTTTTTTGAAAGAAATACGATATGGGACAGAGAGTGGTGAGCAAAATAGGGGAAGAAAAAAAGGCTAAAACTGCCTGCTAGGCGCAGTGTCACTGGGGCGAATGATGATGAAAGTTCAGCAAGTGAGACAATTTTGGAAGAGGCCGGCGGAAGAGGCCGACGCATCGTTAGACAAAAAATACTTGCCAATGCTTATGAAAAAAAAAACATTAGAATTAATGAAATCTAATATGGGAAGGGTAATAAAATCCGGTTTTCAAAAAACGGGGATATATCCCTTAAATGTCCAGAAAGAGCTACAGAGCTTGTCAGCCGAAAGCTCTGATGTGGAAGCAGGTAATACCGCTGCCCTTAACGTTGACGACAGTTTGACAACTTTTTTGAAAGAAATACGATATGGGACAGAGAGTGGTGAGCAAAATAGGGGAAGAAAAAAAGGCTAAAACTGCCTGCTAGGCGCAGTGTCACTGGGGCGAATGATGATGAAAGTTCAGCAAGTGAGACAATTTTGGAAGAGGCCGGCGCAAGCCGGTTATCACAATCACCACAACATACTAAGGACTTTGCAGTTTCAACCCATCATTTTGAGGAGAACCTTCTTGAAAAAGAGGACTGGGTGATAATAAAATTTCAGTATGGCATAGGAGTCAAATATTTTCTTGGACAGATTGTAGAAATTGATCGCGTGGAGACGTTTTTGAGACAATCGGGTAAGTGCGAGAAAATATTTATTTTCCCCAATGTGTAAGATGTGTCGGAGTTCCAGCACTCTGATGTTATTCAAATATTATCGCCGCTTACTGTACGAAGGAACCGATACACGTTTCATCCAATCCCCAAATTTCCATAGGTAGGTTTGTTAATATAAGTTAAAAAAATGTTGAAAAAGTATTTTGTAGTTGGTTCAATGAATAAAAAATATTTTTATTTGGTTATTATTTTATATTAATACTTAAATCCTAAGCTCCCCTAGCCTAAAATAGTTTTTCATTTTTTTTATTTAAGTCCCTTTTGACCCCTGCAGACGTTTGAATAGGGAAACAATGAGAAATATACGACTGTCCCGATTCACATGTTTCTCTGGTGAATCGGAACACATACAATAAATAAAAATATATTATTGGGTCTAAGTGCCCCAATAATATAATATGCTGTGGACGCACTAAGGATATGGTCAGAATATAAAATTATTACAAATTGAAAAAAAAGGCTTGAAAATCCTCCCAAATTGTCCCGATTCATCTCAAATACGGTATAATAATTATTGGTCTAGAGCAGGTGTTTCCCAACGTGGGGCCCACGCCCCACAGGGGGGCAATTTGATAGTTAAGGGGGGCAATTTAAAAATGGACTGAACACGACTTTAACCCTTTCGCTTTGGGTTATTTAAATGGAATGCTAGATATCGGTGACAAATTTAACAAAAAAGGCAAATTCTTAAAAAAATGCTGTAAATAATTATTAGGTATAA
>WYDF02271332.1:11919-31759 GCA_009867245.2 Adranes taylori | reverse complement strand
AATAAACTAAACGAGACATTTCGTGGCAATATTTAAATGTTCGTCCTTGGTTGACTAAATTGTGAAAATCGCGTAACGTCCTTCACTGGTTCTAAAAATATTGGCTTTCCAGTTTGGAGTATTAATAAATTTGACGCCATTTTGTTTTCATTCAAAAACCTTTGTATTGCTCTAGTATATTTTGTAATTTTGTTCTTATTCAAAAATCCTTTTAACGGCTCTGGTATATTTTTTAGACAATTATTTTTCAACTGACCCTAGTAGTATCTAGTTATTTTTTCACATCTAGTTAGTTCTGTTTTCAATCTGGTTACAAATCTAGTTACCACGTGCTTTTTTGTTTAAAACCAACTCAAACACATGCCTTTTTATATACATCTGGGTCGGCACCATCTTGGATTTTGCAACATTTAGGCTATATTGCATTACATCTGCCGATATTGCGTCTTACTGTTCCAAAACATAACCACAAATAACAAAATTTATTCCAAATGCAATCAACTTATTAAAATGCAAGCGTGTACCTACCTCAATAACACCATTCTACAACTTCCGCTATATACTACACAGACCGCCACCAAAATTTTTAACTAACTATCAATTACATTCCTAGCTTCCACCATTTTAGACATTTCTGTATTTTCATCCTCTTCAACACCTTCTAACGACAAACTGCCGTACCGTCGGAAGCTACCAAACAGATCTCTGCCATACCGACACCATCTTGCACCCCCAATCCTGCCAAAACCTGTTGCCCCAAAAAAGGGCAAAGTTTTCGTTGAACGTACAAGAATATCCCATTGACGGTTGTCTCATTTTTGATGATTTATTTATAAACATTTATTTCTACAAGCTTCAAAAACAAAAATTGATCATGGGTTATCTTTACTAATTTGCAATTATCGGAACGTTCAACTTTTTTCCTATTTAAAATACCTTCTACATTTTTAAAATCATCTGACTTCATTTGATTAAGTATCAAGAAATTCCGGTTTCATGGTGTTTTCATCACTCAAATATAATCTTCTAGAAAAGGACTTTCCAATCAGTAGGGTACGCCTCTGTTGGGAGCCTAGGATACTGCGATCTAGTGTGGAAGACGGCAATGCATTTCCATTGTTGAAAGAAACGACATAAATTCCACTTACTTATCCATTTCATTACTTCATTCATTCATTCAGTCACTAATTCAACCAGGAGGGTTCAATAAAATTTGGAGAGGAAAGGATTCCTAATAAGGGAGAGATAATTCCAAGATTTATAAAGGCTAACAGAACAAGCATGAAGAAGTATAGAGGGATCAGTATAAAGAATGGGTTATACAGATTGTTTGGAAGAATACTAAACAAAAGAATTACAAGATTTTTAAATCAGAACAATTTCTTGTCGAGTACCCTGAATGGGTGGGTATATAAGAAATAGAAATGCAGTAGATAATCTTGTGATAAGAAACTATTTGATAAGACAGGAGTTATGTAAGGGTGATACTCTATACATGATATTCCTGGATATAAAGGGAGCATCATTGTAAGAAAAGAATTTGGATCGACAGAAATTCGATCGATAGGGTAATAAGAGAAATGTACGAAGGAATAAAGTTTAGAGTAAACGGAATAAGATACAGGTGCCTGATGATTGGGAGCCTGTTTGATATCTACATAATTTAATCGGTAGACAGGACAGAGTGGAAGGGTCATTTTCCATTGAAATTCTGCAATTTCCATTAGTACTGCTTCATTTTACATTTGTAACGCTGCATTTTCCGTTATAACGCTGCATTTTCCATTGCAACGCTGCAATTTCAATAAACGAACAGAGACATGGTTGGTGGCTAGCGGCTTCGGTCGAATCCGCGATCTCATACTACTAGTATGACTCCTGCTAAAATACAGTGTTACAAATATAAAATGTTGCACTACTAACGCAAATTCCAGCATTACAATAAAAGATGCACCGCTACAAATGTAAAAGATAGCTTTAAAAATGGAAATTCCACTGTTATAACAGTAAATGTAACTGCATTTTTCTATGTAATGCTGCAATTTTAATTTGTAATACATTATACATTTGAAACGCTATATTACATTTATAACATTTGTAATTACTAATATAATTGCTTATAAAATGCAGCTTACAAATAAAAATTGAAGCGTTGCAATAAAAATGCAGTGTAACAGATGCAAAATGCTGCGTTACAAATGGAAATTGGAGCCTTAAATGTAAAACACAATGTTACAAATGTAAAAGCGTTATACTGAAAAATGTAATCACATTTTCTATTGTAATGCTGCATTTTACATTTATAACGGTGCATTTTTATATGTAACGCTATATTATCTATTGTAACGCTGCAATTACCACGTAAAAGATAGAGATAAGGTTATGAGGGCTGGCGCCTTCGATTGAATCGGCGTTCACATATTACAAATATGTATGCTGCTAAAATGCAGCGTTACAAATGAAATTGCAACATTATAATAGTAACTGTAACTGCATTTTTCTATATAACTAAATGGACAATACAGCATTACAAATGTAAAATACAGCGTTATACTGGAAAATGTTATTGCATTTTCCATTGTATTTCTGCAATTTCCGTTTGTAACGCTGCATTTAACATTTCTAATGCTGCACTTTTCACTTAATTATGCAATTTTCAACTGTAATACCGCATTTTACATTTGTAATGCTGCAAAGGATGTAGATAAGTCTTTTTGTCAGATGGCGGCTTTGGTTGAATCCGTGATCTCCTCTTAGTACTATGGCTGCTGCTAAAATGAAGCGTTGCAAATATAAATGGCAGCGTTGCAATAAAAAATGTAGAGTTACAAATGTCAAATACAGCGTTGCAAATAGAAATTGAAACATTAATTAAATGGAAAATGCAGCGTTAAAATGGAGAATGTAACTGCTTTACCAATTCTAATGCAGTAGGTCCCATTTATAACGCTTCATTTTACATTTATAACGCTACATTTGCCTTTGTAACGCTACACTTTCCAAGAATGGACAAAAATGAGATGTTGGCGACTGGAGGCTTCTGTTGAATCCGGTATCTGCTCCTATTAATATGGCTGCTGCTAAACATGCAGCGGTTACAAATATAAAATCCACATTACGAATCTAGATTGCAGCATTACAATGAAAATGCTGCGTTACAAATGTAAAAGGTAGCGTTAAGAATGGAAATTGCAGTGTTATAATAGAAAATGTTACTCCATTTTTCTATGTAATGCTTCAATTTTACATTTGTAACGCTGTATTTATTTTGTAACTGTAAATATGACTCCTATTCCAATGTAACGTTACAAATAGGAATTGAAGTGCTACAATGAGAAATGCAGCGTTACAAATGTAAAAAGTAGCGTTACAATACGGAAATTGGAGCACTAAATAGAAAATATTGCGTTACCAATGTAAAATACATCGTTAAACTGGAAAATGTAATTGTATTGCTGTCATTTCCAGCTGTAACACTATATTTTACATTTCTAATGATGCGTTTGCGATTCAATATTGCAAATTCCATTTGTAACGCTGAAATTTGCATTTGTAACAGTGCATCTTACATGTTTAAAGCAGCAATTTCCACGAAAGAATAGAGATAGGATTTTAGCGTCTGGCGGCTTCTATTTTCATTTGTAACGCTGCATTTTATATGTGCAACGCTTTATTGCATTTGTAGCATTTGTATCTACTAAAATGCAGCGTTACATAAAAAATGGAACCGACAATGAAAAATGCAGCATCACTAATGTGAAATGCAGCGTTACAAATAGAAATTGGAACATACAAATCTAAAACTTGGCGTTATATTGTTAAATTTAATTGAATTTTCCATTGTAAAACTGCAGTTTCCATTTGTGACGCTTCATTTTATATTTCTAATGCTGCATTTGGCATTTAATGCTGCAAATTCTATTTGTACATGTTCATTTTGTCACGCTGCATTATCTATTCTGCAGTTTTCGAAAAAGGGCAGAAATAGGATTTTAGCGGCTTCGGCTGATTCCGCAATCTCCTACTACTGATATGACTGCTGCTAAAAATGCAGCGTTACAAATGTACAGTGCAACACTACTAATGGAAATTGCAGCAATATAATAGAAAATACAACTGCATTTCTCTATTTTCATTTATAACGTTGCATTTTACATTTGTAACAACTAATATGACTGCTGCTAAAATAGAGCATTTCCAATGTAAAATTAGGCGTTATATTGGAAAATGTTATTTGATTTTCCATTGTAATGGTGCCCTTTTCATTTGTAACCCTGCATTTTATATTTATAATGCTGTGTTACACTTGTAACATCATTAAATACTAAAATGCGTTACAAATAAAAATTGAACCCTTACAGTGAAATATACTGCGTTACAAATGTAAAGTGCAGCGTTAGAAATGAAAATTGGAACATTAAATGGAAAATAAAGAATTACAAATGTAAAATACAGCGTTATACTGGAAAATTGAATTACATTTTCCATTCTTTATGTTACAATTTCCATTTATAACGCTTCATTATATATTTCTAACGATGCAGTTTACAACTATTACGCTGCATAATCTTTTGTAACACTGCAATTTCCACGAAAGAATAGAAATAAGGTTTTGGCGGCTGGCGGCTTCGATTTGAACTGCGATCTCCTATTGCTAATATGGATGCTGCTAAAATGCAGCATTACAATGAAAAATGTACAGTTACAAATGTAAAATGCAGCATTGCAAATAGAAATTGTGGCATTAACTGGAAAAAGTTGCGTTATATTAGAATATCTTCCACTGTAATGCTGTAAGTACCATTTCTAACGCTGTACCTTACATTTGTCAAACTACATTTGCCTTTGTAACGCTGCAATTTCCAAGAGCGAGTAGAGATAAGATGTTGGCGGCTGGCAGTTCCTATTAGCAGATCTGCTACTACTAATTTGAATGCTGGTAA
Source organism: Adranes taylori (assembly GCA_009867245.2). Classification (NCBI taxonomy): domain Eukaryota; kingdom Metazoa; phylum Arthropoda; class Insecta; order Coleoptera; family Staphylinidae; genus Adranes; species Adranes taylori. The sequence continues at coordinate 26,816 of WYDF02271332.1, read as the reverse complement.
TTCGCAACTATTCCAATAGTATTTGAATTTGGTCGATAGCTACCAAACTATATAAAATGTTGGTATTTAGTTCCTTATTGAAAAATTTGGCATTTAATTATTTTAATACTAATACTTTTGATTATTGTGTGGGTGCCGATGAGGGTGAAGCCGTCATTAGTACCCTCTATTGATCAATACCATTTCAAAAGATCAATATATAGTTTCGAAATAATTATCACATTTAATTTTCAACAAAGAGTATTTATGCCTTAAAGAAATACTAGTAATTCGCCTTAAAGTAATTTAATCTAGTAAATAAATTAAGTTGATTAGGCAACAAGTCTCTTCATGGCGATAAATTAAAATGAATTAATAAGGTAACTGTGTGCAATTATAAAATAAGTTTGTGAAGTTACAAACGACACAAACTAACAGTAAGAAACAGTAAGTAGAATAACTTCATAAATATTGGTAGAAGTTATTTGACGAGAATTGAACGCCATATTTATTAATCTATTGGCAGTTAGTAATTCAAAACAAATATTATTTTATTCTTTTATTTTGATGAGGCGTTATTGATTTTAAATGCATGAATTATAATTTTGATTGCATGAATGCATTTCTTAAAAGTATGCAACGGTTTTATTTAAATAGCCTTGCCTAATAAAGACGATTTGTTGTTGATTGGATTGCGCAGACTTTAGTTCAATTCATTTATAATTTCGCAGAACTAAGGACATAACGTGCTCGTAAACTTACCAATGGCAAAGTCTAGTGTTTTATTTTAAAAGGTAATGGGATTCTAAGGATTGTAACATAATTTCGTGGTAGGTAAATTCAAGTGAGTATTAAAATGGATCGCATTTGATAGTTAATGTAAAAGAATGCTCCGTAGTGAAGGAGAGAATCGCTACGTACCTTCGGTTTTCGTATCGCTTTGTATAATTAGCGGAACATTCAAATTAACTTTAAATCATGACCAGACCAGACCTTGTTATTATAAGTTAAATTTCAGACCTTAAATTAACCTTAAATTTCTAGAGGTGCATCTGATTTAAAAAAATATTGTATATCTATACAATTGGAGACGCTACTGTCAACAAAATAAAACTTGTATATCCATCTTTTTCGTTGTACATTTGCATCGTTCCTATTGTCGAAACAGAGATCTATCGATGCTTAGAATCTTCTCTTATGGTTTCTGTCTGTTTGTGAGTCTCTTCATTTTTGCTCGTCGGCAAAAAAGAGGAAGGAAAAGTAAAGAAAATAGACGGAAAAAATACTTCAAGGCTTTTTTGTTCTCTCACATCGACTAATATTTGTTTTCGTTTTAACAATGTTCCTAACATGATCAATATCAATGCAAAATCAGCATTTCAAAGGGAATGTTTTTAAGAGATTTTAAGTTCTACGTTTTATGGCTCATTCGTTTGGTTACACTTGAGTTTTGTTTGTGCATACTTTCTCGATCAAACTGATGAACTTACACTTTTAATGACTTTTAGTTAATTAAGGGTTACTGTTTAAGGGTGGTGTAGGACTCCATTTCAGATTTTTTCTCATCTGCAGAATAACGATCCTGGTCGTTGGATATCAATGCGACTAAACGATGGAATAAAGGATATGATCGCTTTTGGATACCAAAGACTGAGCTGAACGTCACAAAAGTCTGGAGTTCCTAAACTAATTGTTCTGCCAAGAATGGGACAAATTGTCACCAAAAAATCGACGTCAAATAAAAGGAAGATAAAGAACAGACTAAAGGCTTTAGTTGTAAAATGGACGTGTGTAGTTATTTAAGAATGAATGGAGCTATTAAAGCTGATAGGGAGGAATGTATGGTGAGTCTAAATGATTGGATATTGATGGAGCAACCACGCAGAATGTAAGAGGATGGAGAGAGGAAGAAGAAAATGTAGATATAAATAAGAAAAATGAGAATTAGATTGAAGAAGACATAAATGAAGAGGAGAAAAAATTAAAAAAAGGGGGTGCAGTAGGACCAGGTAATGGAGAAGCTGTGGAAAGGGATTAAAGAAATTGGAACAACAGACGGAATAAGGAGTGTATTAAAATAAATGTCCCGAGGGATCAAAGGTTATTGCAATTGAGGAAAACAATGTGCCATACGCCCAAAAAAACAGGGATAAGACAAGGATGCACATAAGTAGGAGCCTGTTTATGATCTACATATCTAATTTGGAAGACGTGTTAAGGAAGGATGTTACAGAGTGTGGAGGGCTGATAATATACAGAAAGAAAGTATGGGCTTAGGGGTATGCAGATGATATAGTATGTGTAGCAAGGACGAAAGAGGAAATGAAAGAAATGATTCAAAAAGGCAGTAAATATGTAGAGACAAAGGTATGCAAGTATCTGTGCGGAAAAGCAAAAGCAATGGTATGCAAGAGAGGAGGGAGAGATAACAAGAGGAATAAATTTGAATAAGAAGGAACAGAGATTGAGCATGTAATAAGCTATAAGGATTGAAGATTTATGCTTTGTAAAAATGGGGAGTGTATTGAACATGTGGAGATGGTAGTACAAAAACAAAAGATGCAAATGAAAAGTTAAGTTGTGAGTTGGAAAAGATTTGATATGTATGAGAATGCTGATTATGGAGGTTTGTGTGTGTGGAATGTAATGATGTGCGGCGGGAGACTGACAGTAAGGGAGAAAATAGAGAGGCTGATAGTTGAAGTGCTGAAGAAAATAATGACGATGGAAAAATAATCAGGGTGGAAAATATGAGAAAAAGGATGAAATTGAGAGATTAGTTAAGGAAGTGCTAGAAAATGAAAGGCATGTAATATGCATAAATGAATGAGCAATAAAACAATAAAGGGCATATGAATGAATAGTATGGTCGATGGAAAAATGGATGGAGAGGATGATGGACGTAGATAAAGTAGTGAATAAAGAGGTGGAGATGTATGCAAGATAGGTGCGCGCGATTGAGGAACACTAAGTACAATAGTGGATTGAAATATATCAGTAATAAAGAAGGTCTACCAGAATACATGATGGCTAAAGTGAGTATGGAGAGAAGACGAATGACATCTCGTTTCAAATGTGGCAGTGAAGAAAGATCTAATAAATACTAAATGTCTAAGAGTGAGAAAGTATGTAGGATTTGTGGGAGAAATGAATATAAATGGGAGCACTGTTTGGAAATTGTATGGATAGAGAAAGAAAGAGAATTGAATAGGAATAGTGGCAAAAATTATTAGGGATAGGAGAAAAGAAGGATTAAAAATGCATTTCTGAATACAATTTATTTTTTTTGTATTATTTTCCAGTTTTTGGTTTAACTTGCTTAATTAATTTTTCAATTTTAAATTGTTCATTGTAATTTTTTGTTAATTTAGTTTCTGTTTAAAAAAGTAAGTGAAATAAAGAACTAAGATAAAGTACGATTGGTTCGGAAAACAAATGTTTTTGTGATGGTGCAGCAGCGTGCGCTTCAAAGACGATTCAACATTAATCCGCTCTCTTCTAAGAACATTCGGCGGTGGTTTCTATAATTTGAAGCAAATGTCTGTGATACGGAAAAAATCTAAGACGACCACGAATTTCGGAAGAACCAGTGGCCAGAAACAGTGTTACGCAATTTTTTCTGTTATAGAAGAAGGAATTCGCACAAAGTTCCCAAATCCCTGTATATTCATCTTTCATACTTTTTTTTACCTCCTTCACATACTCTTTTCCTTTCTCTTGTTCATAACCATTTCGACTCAAGCATTCCTCCAATTTTTTTGAAAACCTCCAAATCATAATTCTCCACTCCCACATACATCCCTAACTCACATTCTACTTCCTCACATTCTACTTTCTCACATTCATTTACTCAATGATCCCAGCATTGATCTTTCGTACCTCATATCCTACACATTTTCTCCTGCATCCAAGACCTATTACCTCTCTCCTGCTACCACATCTGAACCTCGCTAGCAACAATTTCTTATTCATACTAACATTCGCCCCCAAGATATCCCGACATGCCTCTCTCTTTGTGTATATCGGTATATCTTCTATTATACCTCAACCTTACATACCGCTTTTGAATTCCCACATGCATCCACCACCGAACCACTTCATTTACATTCATCCACCCATTTTCCAACCATAAGTTTCACCGAACATCTTACTCTTTAATACGATTTTGCAACCCAATCCAAGCTATTTTCACATTTGCCGTCCCCTTTCACTACCGCCATATATAGATATCTAATCATCAGACATCATCATCAATCATCACCCACCCTTCTAACATTGCCAGTATCTTAAACCCTTGCACCCAACATTTATACTTATTCAGTTCTTGCAACACAATTTCGCAAGGACACCTACTATCCTATTTGTATTCTTTCAATCTGCTTTCTCTTTCTCCTTCAATGCTTACACTTTCGCCCCATACATGATGATAGTCCTCACATGTATATCCACCATCATCCATACAGATTCACAAAATCTGCTGCTACTTTGGCTTTCCTTTCAAGCACGGAAAAACTATGAGACCTATGATGGCACTAAAAACTGTACTAAAAAAGTATAATTCTTTTCTCGTTAAAAATGTTTTTAACGAAAAATTTCTAGAAAATCTTGTTTTCTCCTTGTTTCTTTTTCATGTTGATAGTATTTTGTTGGATATATATTTATGTTTTTCTGTTTAAACTATTTGAATAGGATATTTGTTTAACAACGTAAACGGTAGAGAGAGAGAGACAGAGGTTGAATTAAGTTATGCCAAAAAAGATTATTATTTTCAGTGCTACGTTTGAGAGGAGCCCAAGGTAGTCAACAAATAAACCTGATTATCCTGTCAGGAGAAAAAAAAAATAGTTGTTGGAATTAGTTTTCTCTAATACAATATTGAGTGATGCAATGAATTCATTCTTTTTAAATAACCCTGTATATAAAAAACTGTACAACTTTCTCTACAGACTGAAATATCTGTCTTGCTAAAATATACTTAACCTCATTTCAAAAGGTTTTACCTTTATCAAAGGTCTGAAAACTGATAGTATAATCCCGTTTCGGAGTTATTTACAAAATTTTGCTACCTACTCACAACCTACTGATCCCTTCTAATGTCACTTAAGAATAAAGGACCGCAGAAGAAAACCGTACATCGACAAGAAACTCGAGTCCAATCGTAAATACAAATAAATCCTTTTCTTGTCCTTGCGGACAAAGGATAGGACAGGAATCTTCTTAGCTGGTTACGGTCCGAGGAATTTATGTTTGTATATGTGTTTTGTGGATGGGTATTAGGCAACTAAGGGACACTGATGATTGATTCTTAAACGGATTAGGGAGTGATGCAATGCTCTAAATGACTTATACATTTACAGAACTACATCAATTATGCGTAAAGAAAATTTCTTAGTTTTGTGATTCTTTCTTTAATTCTTTAATTTTTAATGCATTTCTTACGTTCGTGTAATGCTTGGGTGACAACGTGAGCTATAAAATCCCTGATAATTAATATGTGGTGTAATTTGACCTTGAAAATTATTAAACTTTAAAAAAGAGAGATTGTTCTAGTCCTAACATTATTAATTTAATCCATTCGAACCATATGACATCCATAGGTCCTCATAATACATCATATGACGACCTCAGGTTGAAATTCTACAGTGCTGTGAATAAATCCATACAGTTCTGTTGTAAGCTCACTGATGTCACTTGAATGCATTCTAAAGTGAACAGCTGACACCAAATGTTAGTAATTCCCCTAATCTGACTACGTGCACTCCATCCCATCAGGAATATAATAATTTACTCGTTAATTTTGTTTTGTTTTTTCGCCGATCGCAGTAGTCGTCATGGCGGAAATATCAGTAGTAGTGATAATGAGGAAAGTTTGTGAAAGCTTATAAATAGTGTTTTAGATAATGATTTTTCTGACAATGAATCCAAGTCGGTAGAAAGTTCTAGTGATAGCATTAGTGAATTTAGTGTTGATTTTAGTGATGACGCATAAGGCCCTCCTAGTCGCGATACAGCTATGCAGAAAAAACACTGGAAATGGATAAAAACTGTCAATAATTCTATTATGTACCCTTTCATTGGTGATAGTGTAGTTACTGAATGAGATCCATCATCTGAACTTTCTGTATTTTTGGAATACATGAATTCCTTGTTCAATAAAATTTGTGGCAGTTTATTATTATTGTTATAGATAAAGTTTTATTGATAATTTGGATGAGTCAGACACTTTAAAAGTACATATTGACGATTCAAACAATCAAATACGTATTTCAACCATATGGAATAGGCATCTTCAGCACCCTTTTATAGTAGCGCACCCGCGGTCCAACGACGTCATGCGTACACCACGTCCGAATATTTTTAAGCTATTTAAATATGTTATAGGTAAATGTTTTAATTAGAGTGATTACTGAAATCTTCTGTCAGGTAGTTGAAATGGACTAACCCAACCGAGTGATGCATCAGTAGGTGTTAAATTTCCAACAACCTTTCAACAACCGAAATTGTATATAAATGGAGAAGTGGCTAACTCATCCAAAGTATCAACATTTAAATACGTTTGAAGTAATACTAAAAATACAATTTTCATTACAAATTACCGGTAGCGGGTAAAGCTAATTCTACAATAAATTAAGTGGGGGTTGATATATAACATCTTATATCTTTCCATATATATGTACAATTACGGTTGTTGAAAGGAATTTAATATCTACTGATTCATACCTGATGATTTCTGTAATCACTTTAATCGAAACATTTATAGCATATGTAAATAGCTTAATAATATTCGGCCATAATGTACGCATTAAGTCGTTGGAGTGTGAATGCGCTACTAAAAAAGGGTGCTAAAGATGCCTATACCTTCTTGTTCAAATACCTATATGCCCTTGTACACTTTTTTAAGCGATTTGATTGTTTGAATCGTCAATAGGTTCTTCGAAAGTGGCTAACTCATCCAAAATATCAACATTTCAATACGTTTGAAGTAATACTAAAAATACAATTTTTATTAAAGTTTTAATGTTTATCTCAAGAAAATTATAAATGTATTATTTATTTTTATATTTTAATAATTTATAAAAAAATATTTTTTATTTATAGTTAGTAAATTATAATTTTAATAATAGTTTAAAAAATTATTCTTTTTGCAAATAAAAATTATTTTTATTTAAAATTTAATTTTTTCTTCGGGTATAAAACAATTTTTTTTTTGATTATGAAAAATTTTAATTTTTGTTATTAAAAATTATTTATGATTTTTGAAACATTTAATTATTTAAACAAAGCAACAGTTTTAAGCAACATTTTTAACGGTTTAATGATTCTCGGCAATCTTTATTTTCGGGAAAAAAATTTTTTGAAAAAAAATTAAATTAAATCGAGGAAAGGGTTTGAATTAAAACAATGTTTTTTAAAAATGTTTAAAATAATGTTTTTGGTTTTAAAATTAAAAAAAAAAATTAATAGAATATCTATTATACCGATTTAAGAAATTAATTATTTTTTGTTGGTTTTTAGTTTCTAAAAAGTTTTAATAATTGTTTTTTAGCAAATAATTAAATTTTTGGATAAAAAAAAATTATGATAAAAAAATTTAGTTTCTAAAATTTTTAGTTTCTAAAAAACTTTTAAAATGGTTTGAGTAAATCGTAAAATTTTTTAATTATTAGGTTTTAAAAATTTTTATTAGTTTTTATAAAAAAATTAATAATGGCTTGTTAATTTCTTTCTAATTTCTTCGTACGTTCTATATTTTCGGAATATTTGGATCGAATATTTTTGGAAATACTTTGAAAGTTGCTAACTCATGCAAATTATCAACAAAGTTCAATACGTTTGTACTAATACTAAAAATACAATTTTCATTAGTGTTATCTGAACTTATATCTGAAGAAAATTTTGAATATGTTATTTATTTTTATATTTTAATAATTTATAAAAAATTATTGTTTTTTTTTTATTTAAATCAGTAAATTATAATCTTATTAAGAGTAAAAAAATTATTTGTTTTGCAAATACAAATTATTTTTATTTAAAATTTCATTTTTTCTTCGGGTTTAAAAGAAATGTCTAAAAGAAATTTTAGAAAGAAATATGAATTCATTTTTTTTAACCAAACAAGTATTTTCACGAATGAAAATATTTTGAAAATTTTTGGTGATTAAGAATTATTTAAATTTTGACAGATTTAATTACTTACGAATGTTTTTAACAGTTTAATGATTTTCGGCAATCTTTATTCTCGGGAACAAAATAAAAAATTTTTTCGGAAAAAAAGTTTTACATTAAATCGAGGAAATTGTTTGATTTAAAAAATTTTTTTTTTTAAATGTTTAAAACAATTTTCTTTTGGTTTAAAATTTAAAAATTTTTTAATAAAATATCTATTATATTGATTTAAGAAATTAAATATTTTTTGTTGGTTTTTAGTTTCTCAAAAGGTTTTAATAATGGTTTTGGGCAAAGTATTAAATTTTTGTGTAAAAAAATGACCAGATAAAAAAATTTTTAGTTTCTAAAAAACTTTGATAATGGTTTTGAGCAAATTGTAAAATTTTTGAATTTTTAGGTTTTAAATTTTTTGAGATTTTATAAAAAATTTAATAATTGGGCAAAAGATATATAAAATCTCAATTTAACATGATCCAGTAAAAAATATGGGGCCTTATATATTAGACCGATAAAAAAAAGAGGACTAAAACTATTGACCTATGCTATTGACCATACTATAAGAGAATTTCAATGTGATTTCTTAGTCAGCTGAGTGGGTATTTAAATATGACATGACGATAATTTCAAGTAAAATATTATTTCCTAAGATATTCCTCATATCCTATATGTTTTCTTCTACATATATTGTATGACAAATATATCCTATTTGAGTCCTGAGTCATCTTCCAAACCAGTTCGAATCCACCATATAGTCAACTGTTTTGAACGGTGTTCTTAGACTGCAGACAGAATGACAAATGCTTATTATAAGTGTTGGTACGATAGACATCCAGCCTGGTTAAGCCTTCACTATAAATCGTTTAATTCTAGTTAACCCTCTCTAGCTCTACTCCTCTAGTTATGACCTAATATACGAGAGTAAAAATAATATAAAACTTTACTACCGAGGGTATGTGATTAAAAACGTATCTTTCAACATTTTCCATCATTTATCATTTATACAATGTATTGAGCAATATAAAATGAGTTGAACAATGTAGTATTTAGAGTAATTATTGATAAGTGTCACAAAGGAATTCCAATGATATTCTTCAACAAATCGTTGTGCTTTTGATAAATTTTACTTGATACTAGTTCCACGAATTTTAGCACAATATGTTTTCAATGCAACGCTTCTTAAGATTTTGGACGCGTAAAGCTCCTACCTCCATCGTTTATATACGTCACCACCGTTGATACGCACCCATCACTTATATTTTCGTCATCAAGAAAAAATTATTTTTATCTTTAAAAATATGGAATTGGTAAATTAATATGGAATAGGAACATTATTCAATGACGAACAATTTGCATGGCTCCATGGCATTAATGATGAACAAGAAATTGAATCTAATATTTATGGGCACACTGACGCTAATGACGATATTCAGAGTTTTCTTCGTAATTTGCTAACACGTCAGGGCCTACAATAAGAAGTTTTCCCAAATGAATATGGACGTTTATTTTATAGCTGATTCCAATCCTACAACGCAAACTACTGTAGAATATGATCTATCTTCGGATGACAAACCGCTTGCTACTCTTGTCAGCCACTAATTCAAAACTGAAGAACATAGAATTTCCAAATGAAGCAGAGGAATTTTCATAGACCAAATCACCTTTATTGCCTCCTTTTTTCAGGCGTTGAGATTTCAAGAATTTCCTGAATCTAAAATTCCAACAAACAAATCACCTCTTGAAATTTTGCTCAAATGTTATCACTATTTATCATGGGACATAATTCTCTGCACGCCTCTCTGCACGCCAACTTTCATCACAAATATTAGAAATATCAGAAATATTATTTTTATTTTTTGAAAATAAGTTTTCTGAACAACAGCTATGCAAAAAAAGGGATAATTATTTCGATAAATTATTCAAAGTTAGACCAATGGGGCTGACGAGGGCGGTACATTTACCCATGTGTTGTAGCCAGGGGCTGACGTAATCTCCGACTACAATCCCGTTGCATTTATAAAGTGCATCGGCAGAGAATTATCAAGCAAACCGGTTGATATTAGAAAGCTCCAAAACCATAAACTTAATATAAGGTTCAGCAATCTATTAATAACTAATTGGCAGAATTTGATAGTACAGTGGACAACAGTTTACAGAAATCGAACAACGTCAAAGAAGCCAGCCAAATAACATGCTCACAACAAGAACGTGAAATGAGATCCAACAGTGGGAGAAAAATATGATTGTCACAATATGCATAAGAAAATTAGAAAACTTACAGAAAATCTTCCAGAAAAACCAGCTTCAGATAAAATATCAAGCCAAGGACAAGCATGTGAAGAAGAGTAATGCTAAGTCTGATTGCAGGAAATGAACTTCAGAATTGGCCGAGAAGGCAGAGAAAGCGGTAAGCGCTGGAAACATGAACAAACTATATGATATAACGAGAACTCTCTACAAGAAGAAAGACAACGGCAAAAGATGTGAAAAATTGTCATTCGCCGATAATCCAACCTCAACGACGAACCAACCGCCAACGAATCAAATTCACCAATGAGTCAATCTCGCAATGGGTCATCCTCATCGAAGCAGCGCCATCACTAACAAGTCGACACCACCAGGCAACCATCACCTTCCGTAAACCAGCACCCGTAGACTGTCTTCATTTGAAATTTAGAAATTTTGTCCAAACATTGTCGACTCCAAATTTGCGCACCAACAGAACGTTGCCCGATTCGCCAATTAACTGCAAAACATGTTTACGTCAAAAACCGCATTTTTTTAATAACAATTTTTTTCATGTTAGTCTGAGAGTTTTAATCTTTGAATTTTTGCTAAATAGATCCGAAGACGCAAATATTATAATATTTTTGTAAATATTTACGTAAATATTTTTGCATCTTAGAGCCAAACATTAATCTGTTAGTCCATAATAACGAACGCAATTAGAATCATTTACGTATTATAAATATTAAAAAAATAAATGCCAGATTAAGCTAGCATATACATAAACAAAACAAAAATTAACGAAAATTTTCTAAATAAAATATATCATTATATAAACATAATATTTCTTTTTCAACTCTCGTATAATACACTCGATACTCGTATTTAAAATATGACGATTGGTAGTCTTCAAAGGGTGAAAACGCTGTTTAGGTTACTTCCTCGAACGTCATGCACGATCTAATGATGCTTCTTACCCCTTTCGATATAGACAGCACATAGGCACGTGTCGTCACGGAAATCGGGTATACGAGTTGTCGAAGTCAGTTTGGAGATTAATTCAGATCGTTATGATGTCGATAAACTCACTTCTAAATAGCGTACGCGAGAGATGTTTTGCGATGACATAAATTTGAAATAAATTACGTGTCATATAGTTCATAAAATTGTATGAAAGCTATTTAGAGTGGATTATTAATTTCAAAAATAAAAAATAAGTGTCACAAAAGCCTATCCATAAATACGAAAATAACAACATGCCGTTTTAAAACAAGTGACACAAATAATTTCTAACAAAGCAGAATATTACAAATAATTGGTTGTAGCTAATCGAAATTATGATCAAACTTTAACCTTCAACGATTTTTGATATTCCAGTAAATAAATGTTTAAGTACATATTCATATAAATAATCAACTAATTAAATGTTCGAAGGAATACTACAAAGTGCACATTAGAAAGGCATATATATATATATATATATATATTCATCTATATATATATATACTATATATACATATATATATATATATATATTATGTATTATCTTTGTTACGTGCTCCATTATAAATATTTTTTATATATGTTAAAAACGTCGTAAGCACTATTATATATCATTTACTTTGTGACTCGAGTTACGGGCGTGGGCCCATTATCGAACTGACTGTTGTTGCCTATTATCGAACTGACGGGCCCATTATCGATCTGACTGATAATGAACCCACGCCCGAAACTCGAGTCACAAAGTAAGTGATATATAATAGTGCAAACGACGTTTTTAACATATATAAAAATTATATATATATATATATCAAAATTCATCAACATCTACTATATGCAGCATATATTTATTTAAAATTCAAGTGTGTACCCACCTTGAGTTTCGTATCTAGTTACTTTTTTAATCTAATTAAGTTTATCAAAATTTATCAACATATATTGTATGTACCATATATTTATTTTAAATGCAAGTGTGTACCCACCTGTAGTTTCATATCTAGTTACAAATATATTTATTTGTTGAATCAAACTAAATTTATCAAAATTCAACAAAATCTGCTATATGTAGCATATACTTATTTAAAAGTATGTACCCATCTTTAGTTTCATATATAGATACAAATCTAGTTTCTCTTTTTAAATCTAACTACATTTTTTTCAAAATTCATCAACATCTACTATATGTAACATATACTTATTTAACTACAAATGTGTACCCACCTTAAGTTACTCTTAGCAAAATTCAAATCGCAAGTTTGGCGCCGCGCAATTTAAATTTCCCGCCAAATTCCAGATCGGAAATATACTATCAGCCGCCATATTGGATTTTCAAATGGCAGCTGTCAAACGAACAAACTGTTTCCGATATGCCCTATAAATGACAGCATAACGTAACAATTATGTTTAGAACGCATTAGGTCAATGTATTAAATTGACCTTGTCAATATTAAATTGTTTTGATCTACTACACGACCGTAGTGGTAAACTATTTAACTACAGGTGTCCCAAAAGTCCCTCACCATAGAGTTCACTAATTTTGCTATGTTTCCTTGTTTGTGTGACTAAAAGATGTTGACCAAAGAGGAGCTGGTACAGATTATCCTCCATTGTGGAAGAGAAGGATTCTCCCACATACTTATTGTGAAGCATCCTCAACGGGACCCACTATGGCACTAAACACTTAGCAGGCTAAGACCAAATCTCAAGCCTACATGAAGTGTGGCCGATGTTAAAAGATCTGGTCGTAGTGAAAGGGAGTTTGGCGAAGGCATCAGCAAGTCCGAAAAAATCAATCCACTAAACTGGCTAGGAAATAAACGTTCCTTGAACCACACTGTGGAGTATCTTACAAAAACCCAAGTTTCATCCCTACAAGTTACACCACATGTCTGAATACGATCCAGGTTGCTATTTGGAAATGTGCAATTGGTTTTTGACCCAGCTGGAGGTGGACCCAGAGTTTTTGTCTAAAGTTATGTTTTCAGATGAAACTTCGGTACTCGTCTGACAGTAACCCACACTAGTTTATCGGCAATAAGGAGCAAGGAGTTGATCGCATCATGGTTTGGTATGGTCTGTGGAAAAACCGGATCAGGATCTATGATCCGGTTTTTACTTCTTGCAAGTGACAGTTAACAGCGAACTTTACTGGGCAATGTTAGGAGATGAATGTTAGGAGATACCATACTACACTACACAAGTAGGTAATTGCCTAGAAGAAAACTCCCTCCTGACACAGGAGACATGATAGCTTCGTTCCAAATCGTTTACCCTACTCCTCCACTCCTTTGAGTGTTCGTATGGGATTACAGATTCAGGCGACTTCGTTTATATTCTAGTTAGAAATATCCTCGGCATGAGCCGGCAAGTTTGAAACTTATTTAATTTTCATGATTTTGTAACGTAGGAGTTCAGTATTTTCCAGTTTTCATTCGTATATGATCATGGTTCAATATCTTCAACTATTACGTTTATTAATTGCCCGCGCTCTAAGCGATGAAGTCAAATATCATGTTCAGCGTAATGAAGTCGGTTCGAGAACTATTTTCCCACTTTGGTACAGATCAAAACTCCATTTCCAGAGTTTTTTATCTAAGAAGTCTTAAATATGTGTTTGCCAAATGCAAGAATGTTCTAGAATTAATCGAAAGGCTTAAGAGTTCCTGAATATTTTATTTGGTACCCATTGAACTAAATGCAAATAGAATAATTTTGACATCAAAATCCCCTTCCACCACTTTTCTAATTGTACGAAAAAGGATCCAAATGTTTTGAAGTAGAAATATCTTAAAACATGTTAATAAACCCCGTATATATAGTATCATGTATTCTGAAAATATTATAATTGTCACAAAGAGGAAATAAATATTGCTGAGATCAGAATGATTTATCTGAGTGATGATGTATAATATTAAATACTTAATTTAGTAGTTAATGGGGGTAAGCATAGGACATCCAACTGTCAGGGTTGAAATGCACCGAAAAGAAATTGACTTCATGCGACGCGATGAGTAGAATTCATCGTGAAAGGGTTAAATCTGATTGATATTTATGTCGCTGAAATTTCCTACGGTTTAGTATTACAGACGTAGGAGGTTTTTATTTCATGTTTGTATTTATAATTTTTATATTTTATGAGCTATTAACTGTTTAGAAAATTAAATAATTTATTGGTACTTCCTTATTTACTTTTATTTTTGCGACCGGTTTCGCCTATTATAATATAGACATAATTTATGTTGGATTTGTGTTTTACTTCTGGATGTTAATAGTTTTGAGCTGAAACGGGTGTAGATTTTGATTTAGTAGTGGGTGTAATGCAAAGAATGTAGTTTGATTTATTGAAACTGCTCTTGTTGGTTATGTTTGTTGCATGGTGTTCGGAATGCGATTTTCCATATGGAAAACATTATTACAATTTTCTTGCATTTTTCTTGTTAGGTATAGAAATAAGCTGATTCCAGAAAAAACTGATTTATTAGTAATATTGGTCATTGTAATTGCTAGGAATTTATAGTGCTCCGAAT
>WYDF02271332.1:0-11819 GCA_009867245.2 Adranes taylori | reverse complement strand
ATAAAATGATTTATTTATAATTTTTATATTTTGTGATCTACTGATTGTTCAGGGAATTAAATAATTTATTGGTACTTCCTTATTAACTTTTATTTTTGCGACCGGTTTCGCCTATTATAATATAGACAAAATTTATGTTGTATTTGTGTTTTGCTTCTGGATGTTAATAGTTTTGAGCTGAAACGGGTGTAGATTTTGATTTAGTACTGGGTGTAATGCAAAGATTGTAGTTTTATTTATTGAAACTGCTATTGTTGGTTATTTTTGTTGCATGGTGTTCGGAATGCGATTTTCCATATGGAAAACATGATTACAATTATCTTGCATTTTTCTTGTTAGGTGTAGATTTAAGCTGATTCCAGAAAAAAATGATTTATTAGTAATATTCGTCATTGTAATTGGGATTGTTCCTAGGAATTTATAGTGCTCCGAATATGACTTTCATCAGTTGATGTTTTTTGACATTGTGAAGTGATCGTATAGTTTTGAGCTTGAAGGGGTGTCGGTTTTGATTTAGTAGCTAGTGAAATGGAAAGAATCTAGGTTTACATTTTGAAACTGGTGTTGTTGGAAATTTTTGTTGCATAATGTTCGGAATGCGATTTTCCATATGTAAAATATAATTACAATTTTCGTCAGTTTTCATGTTTGTTGTGGATTTAAGTTAATTCCAGGAAATAAAATGATTTATTAGTAATATATGACGCCCCGAATGTGACTTTTATCATTTAATGTTATTTAAACATTGTGAAGTGATTCTTGTAGTTTTGAGCTAAAGTGGGTGTTGATTTAGATTTAGTAGTAATTAATTAAATCATGCAGGTCGTCTTCGAAAGATGTATAACAAATATGAGACAAATCAGAAGAAATGTCGATGAACCGCGTGTGGATGGCCATTTCTGCTATAAGGTATTAAGCTTTATCAACACCCTTATTTTTTAGAATGTCATTGTATGTGTGTAACTGAATACACACTAACTCTGTGTCTGAACCTATTACATCGAATAAATATTATTTTATTAAACCTTCTATATTGTTTAAAGTCTGTTGGTCGACATATGCAAGGTCATTTGCGTTAATCTTGAATTAACTCCCAAATTAGATCCGATTTTGATGATCTGTTTCTCCAAGATTATTTCAATTTAATTAGTTAGAGTAAGCAGGTCGTTTTCGAAATATGTGTAACAGATATGAGAGACTAACAGATCAGAAAAAATGTCGATGAACCTCGGCCATTTCTGCTATAAGGTATTAAGCTTTATCAACACCCATATTTTTCAGAACGTCATTGTATGCGCGTAACTGAACCTATTACATCGAATAAATATTATTTTATTGAATCTTCTATATATTGATAGTTATAATTATATTGATAATTATATATTGTTCAACTTACAGATATATTTGATTTACTTCTTGCAGCTAAACGAAACACAAAAGTCAGACCACATGCTATTAGCTATATTGGCTGATGTATACAAACTAACATGCATCTGTCAACGGTACCTGATGTACTTGTCTTGCCAACCTATAGTCATATAAATTTCTAATCCCCAAATGGGGAAGGTGGCAGTTAATAGGTTAAGAATAAAAGACGGCGTCGTTCACATTCTGACTCTGACACTGGTCAATCTGTGGCATTGAATGATAATGATGACAGAGATTTGAATTTGCATCTGATCAAGAAGATGAGGATCTGAATTTAGGTGTTCCCAATCATGAAAATATAGATGTTGGAGACATCCTATTCATTAAATTTGAGAAGTAAAAAACTGTTATTTACTACGTGGCCAAAGTCATTTCTTAATGGAATATGAACGATTACCAAGTGTCATATCTTAAGGAAAACCCAGGATATTGTATATTTATTTCCCCTATTGTGGAAGATAAAGCAAGCGTTAATTTCAAAGATGTACTTTTGCAGTTATCAAAACCAATTTTCTCTAAAGGTACATCTCGAATGCCATCTCCTTATACCTTTTCTATTGACTTAAGTGGATATAAAGTCCAATAGAAGCTAAACATTATATAATTAGCATACTGTTTAAATTACTATTTTTTGACTACCTAATGTGAATTTCTATGGTTTTTTTTGAGATTTACCAAAGTTTTTTTTAAACCGATAGATATTTAAGGAAAAATAAACATAATTTTGATGCTTTGTTAAGAAAACCTGGCATAAAGTCAATAAGATGTATGAAACACTGTTAATTTTGATATCTTATTTAAATTCTAGGTAACAAATTGTAATGCTGCTTTTGAACTCTCATAATAAAAATAATTTTTTGTAATTAAATTATTTTGTGTAACTAAACTTATTATTTACCATTGTCGTATAATTTACGCTTTGAATCAATGTGCCCCATGCAATGTATGCCATGCATGCAATGTATCTAAGTGTCCCCTAAGTGGGGCGGAATGATACAAACCCCATTTTTTACTCATGTCAATTTATTCTCATTATCTTCCAACTTCAATGGTTGTTTTGATTGTTATTATAGAATTCATTAGTTACGCCATTCACAAAGCAAAAATTTTAATATTTTATGAGATTGAATTTTTCCGCATCAATCTACACCACACCCCCCTATTAAATGTAATGTACACTTGTGTTTTTAAATAAAGAATAAAACTGTTTTTAACTTACCATCAAAAATAAAATAAATACAGTCAAAATTGAATTGAATTTACTTATTTACCTAATATATTGCTCAGTCATATTGTGTTCAGTTGTATACATAACTCATATTCCTTTAAGTTCCAATGTATTCAATTGAATACATTCTATAACTCAAAAACCAAATATTTAAAAAAATTGTGAATTTTACTAAAAATACTAGGGATGCTGTTAAAGTTTCGGGATGTCGCAACACTGTACTTAATCGATTATTAACCTATAAAGCGTCATGAAATTTGATCTGCTAATTGTCAAACAAAAGTGACAGATTGTGAATATATCAAACCGTTTCGTTACTGAAAATTTTCAAAATTATTTAGAATTCAATAAAAATGGATTTAAATAGAGAACATATTCGAGCAATGATTTTATTTAATTTTCGTTAAAAAAAGTGTAGAAGGAGTGCATCGAAGATTTGAAAATTGCCTTTGGTGAAGAGGCACCTTCAAGGACAACCGTCTTTCGATGGTACCAAGAGTTTAAATTTGGCCGCAGTTATATTAGTGATGAATTTCGACCAATGACACCGAAAACTGCTGAAAACATTGATGCTGCACGAATTATGATAATATCAGATCGTCATGTTACGTATAGAGAAATTGAGGCACACTTAGGCTTGGGGATGAAACAAATTAATGAAATTTTACATCATCACTTAGGTGTTAAAAAAATATGTTCCCATTGGATCCCCCATAATTTAACTGAAGCGCAGAAAAGAGGCTCGTATGAACTGGTGTAAAGAAATGCTTAACCGATTCGACTCAGGGAGATCAAATTTGATCGACGACATTACTAGTGGTGATGAAAGTTGGATCTATGCTTATGAACAAGAAACGAAACAGCAGTCAAATGTTTGGGATGAAATCAAACCCACAAAAGTCACCCGCTGCCGCAGTGTTTCTAAGAACATGGTAGCTTGTTTTGTCTCAAAAACTGGGCATGTCTCTACTATTCCACTTGAAGATCATAGAACTGTTAATGCAGAATGGTATACATACATTTGTTTACCACAAGTTATCACTGAATTGCGAAAAACAAATAGAACGGGACGCATTATTCTGCACCAGGACAATGCCAGTTCCCGTACTGCGTAACAAACAGTAAACTATTTGAGCGGTCGAAAGGTAGAATTGTTATCTCATCCTCCATATACTCCTGATTTAAGTCCTAACGACTTCTTTACTTTCCCAAAAATAAAAAATCGACTACGTGGCAAACGATTTTCATCTCCAGAAGATGCAGTAGAAGCATTTCAAAATGAGATTTCAAGTGTAGCATCTTCTGAATGGAAAAAATGCTTTGATGATTGGTTTATTCGCATAAAAAAATGTATAGAGTGTAAAGGGGATTATTTTGAAAAGCAATAAAGTATTATTTTATTTCTAGATCTTTTTGTCTTCTTCTATTCCAAAATTTTAACAGCAGCCCTCGTAAAAAAATCATTATGTTATTGCCCCAAAGATTTTTTTTTTAAATGGAAAACATGCGTGACCAAAAGGTTTAAGAATCTTCTCTTTCACATTCAGAGGCTCTAGAGAAATATATTTTTATAAACACTAGAGAAAAACCAATGGATTTATTTAATACTGTCATAAATAATAGATCTAAACGGAAATAGATAATTATAAACATGTGTTATAAAATAATATTCATGTTATAAGTTTCTATGTAACATTAAGATCAGATAATATTATTATTTCATATTTCCTTGTGTCGCGAATGTCATTAAGCTATTGACGTGTACGCCAAATTCTGTAACCTAATTCGGTTTAAGCGGTTATTATTTCCAGCTGCTGTTTCCCTTTTATGACCCTTTTATGGCACAAATATATCTCTGGATTATGGCCACATTAGAACTGTCAAATTCTATTAATTAGTTTTGAGTTAGATCACGCATTTCACCGATTGAAATCTGCTGTTATTTGCGGTTGAAAAATTTAATTATATTTTGTTATTTTCAGTGATGCTTTATTTAGAAAAAAAGGACTAATTATAATGAAAATATTTATTTAATTTATATATATTCACCACATGAAAATAACTTTTATGGCGTCATGTAATTTTCACAAAAAATTTGTTCGCGACGATTATTAAATTATTTCCAACTCGCTATACTCCGTATTTGATTCCACTCATAACATCAGTTGATATTGCAAAGCAGGCATTTATCATCCCACTTCGCTAAAAACCGTTAGAAATTTGAATATCAAATCGTGGCTTTACCATATGGAATGGGGCTTCTCCACGTACCTCGTGTCCTTTCAACGTTAGCCTCGAGGCTGTCACTTTTCTTCTGCCCATCAGCATGCCAAAAAACAATACCCAACAAAACAAAAAAGAAGAGACATATTTGTGGAAACATATTACACAACTTCAGCAAACCTGCTGAAAGAGAAAGTTCAAAATGGTCGGCCTTGATGAGGTGATAGCAGCGGCCAAACTTCCAAACAAGTTTAATAAACCTCAGTTACAAACAAAAAGCACGGAAAAAACTTCTAGTTGAGGTATAAAAAGATTCATGAAGCCCTCCCTGTAAAATCGCCACAAAAAAATTAATGTGCATTACAACTTATCCGGAACTAAACACACCAGGTATAATGGATCAAATAGTAGACAACCTATTTCCAACACATGACCACCTAACTCCATTAGAAGCCAAAGCGCTAATAGGAAAAATATAACCAGGCCTTAAGCAACTCACTGTGGATGAAGTAAACCAAGCAAGTAAAAGATGGAAGCCTAAGAAAGCCTCAGAACCGGATGGCTTTTTAAATAAACGCATCACACTACATTAATAAGGATAAGAATCAGGCCCTTACAGAAAGTAGATTTCTTACAGTATGGAAAGTAGCTACACAAGTATTAATTAGAAAGCCCAACAAACCTGAGAGTGATCCAATTGTATAAAGACCTATCTGTCTGTTAAACTGGATCGGGATTGAAAGAATTGTATTAAATAGAATAGACTGGCAGCGCACATAGTACAGTACGGTGAACTCTCAGGAATACAGTACGCCTTCCAAAAAGGAAAATCTAAAATAGATGCAGGGAAAAGAAGATGTGCGTGATGGTAATACTAGATGTAATAAATGGCACATTTTATTAAGCTGTCTATCAAAAAGATCGATAGAATACTCAGCAGCCGAAGGAAATAAGAAAATAGCGCTAACTAGCGAAGTACCAAAAGGCTCGGTGCTAGGACCGTCGCTATGGAATGTGATATACCACGAACTGTTGCAACTCGCTCTACCAAAATGATGTAATCAAATAGGATTTGCAGATGACGTGGCACTAATAGTAACGTCCGATAACAAACCTACTTTGAAAGTAACCGAAATAAAGCATTAGAAAAGACTTCGCAGTGGATGAGAAGATACAATCTAACTCTAGTGCCGGAAAAGATGGAGGCTATACATCAAACCGGGAGAAGCAAAATTTAGATACCTAAATTAAAGTTTGAAAGCTATGACATAAAGATTCAAAAGACAATGAAGTACCTGGGCGGGTGAGGTTCCTTGGACCCCGGCCTAACATTTATGTTTCACATAAGGGAGCTGATAGAGCTAGAAAGAAAACTACACAAATCGCAAGGCTCATGCTAAGGGTAGGCGGAGCAAATAAGTGGCAAAAGAAAATTCCTGCTAAGAGCATCTGAAGCTATTATCTTATACGCAGCCCCAATATGGTCAGATACCATAGAGAAGGCAAACGCACGACAAATCCTAGCGAGGACCCAAAGAAGAGGGTTGTTAAGCATAACATCGCTATATAGGACAATGTCAAATAATCTCTGCAAGTGTTGGTAAGCACACCACCACACCACCACTTCACCCCAAAGCTAAAGAAAGAAAAGCAATTATTCGAGGGAGAAAGCATAAAAGTTTAAGACAAGTAATCACAGGGCTTTAGAAAACACACTAGATGAATAAATGCTTACCAGAAAGTGCATGTAAAGCCAATTTAGTTAGTACCAGTCCGGCACTATCATGCCGTACGGGCGGTACGGTATCCAATGAAGGATTCTCTACCTAAGTAAAAAACTAATTGCCTCTGCTTCCTGTGCAGCCAGTTTAAGTACATTCGCTTTTATCCATTCGGATATTGTTAGTAAGACTAGTTGGAGATTGGATTCCAACTCTTCCGACTTAGGAGCCTTGTGTCATATCCGACCAACAGTATCATATCATTCGCGCGAAACAGAATGCTTACGCACCGCTGCATATCGACCCTGAGTTGTCGTTCATTATATTCCAAAGATCCGGGCCTGGCATTGAGCCCTGTAATATATCGCACAATAGCTCCATATTGTGCTCCACTCCGTGCTCATCATATACTATGTGTCTATCTTTCAGATAGCTGGCTATAATGCTGACAAGGTATTTTGGAACGTAAAATTTTTCTAGGGCTTTTATGATTTATCCCCACGACGCAATTATGAAGGTTTTCTAAACATCGAGAGTTACCATCATTCCGATTGGTTTGACCTTCCGCGTCTACGGTAGAGCGTCCCTTCCTAACTCGTACTGTGTGCTGTTCAGTTCATCTTCACCCACGTGCCGTTCCATTCGCTCCAGTCATATTCGTTCCAGCATCTTAATTTTAAATTGTTCTTTACCTTCTATAACCTCTACTACTCTATCAATTTCATCCTACTTGACTTACTTGACTTGATTCCTTTCGCTCTTATCCAGCGCATAGGGCTTCGACAAAGTTTCTCCAGCGCACTCTATTTCTAGCGAGGACCTTCAGTTCTGCATAAGTCTTTCCTCCCTTCTTTATGTCTTCATCGATAGTCTCTCTCCATGATGTCTTTGTCCTTTCACATTTCCCTCTTCCCTGCAGATTCGCGAACAAAACTCATCTCTCCACAGCATCCGGCTTTTTTCGGAGGGTATGATCAGCCTACCTCCATTTTCTTCTCTTGAATGGAGATGTATTCCTCTCTCTTTAGTTCCCAAGATCTTCGATAAACATCATAGTTGGCCAGAATATTCGGAGAATGTTACTGAAGCATCTATTCAAGAAGTCCTGCAAACTATTGGTGATTTTTCAGATGACCTTACAAGTATCACAACCGTATAATAGCACTGCTTTCACATTGGTTCTGAATATTCGGAGTTTCGTCGTTGTGGAAATCTCTCTTACCCTCCAGAGTGGATTCAACTGAATGAAGGTCCCATTTGCCTTTTGGATTCTTACTCTGACATCATCAAGTTCTACCACGATTATGAGTAACTATGTTCCCAAGGTGAACTCTTCTACATTTTCGATGTCCTCATTGTTCATCCTCAGTGCTATTACATCTCTTGTGTTTATCTTTATAATCTTTGCCTTGGAAGAATTTACTTTCAGACCCACCATCTTCGCTTGACACTCGAAGTCTTGGAGTTTTTGTTTCATATTAAGATTGTTCTGTGAGACTAGGCACATATCATCTGCAAAATTTAGATCCTCCAATCGTTCAGTCAGCTTCCACGGTATGCCCCTCCTTTTTCATGCGTGGATTTCCTCATCACCTCATCCAGAACCAATAGAAAGATTGTTGGGGATAGAATACATTCCTGGCAAACTCCTAACTTGACTGCTAATTGTTCAGCGATCCCTCGTGTATGACACGACATGTGTAGTTGATGCATGTTTCTTTAATTACTTTTCTTATCTTCTCCGGTATCCCTTATTTCTGCAAGGCTTTCCACATATCGGAGGCCTTTTCAGAAGATGAAGGCTATTGATAAATTCATTTGGCTATTCGATAATAATACGATGCGTGTTCATTTAGTCGGTACAAGAACGATGACTTCTAAACCCTGCTTGCTCCTTCCTTATTCGTGATTCCACTTATGCTTTGATTCTGTTGAGTGTCACCAGCTTTACTCGGAAAACTTTACTCGGAATTGATAGTAAGATGGTTCCTCTCCTATGCTAGTTACTGGTGTCATCTTTCTTAGGTAGTTTGATGAGGAATGCCTCTCTTCATTCCTTTGGCAAGTTTTCTTTGTTCTAAATCTTCTTGAAGAAAGGGTACAGAAGATCAGTGGCGGTATCTGGGTCAACTGACAGGAGCTCTGGTGACAAATTATTTGCTCCAGGAACCTTTCCATTTTTCAGCTGCTTGCTTGCTATCTTGATGTCCTCCTTGAAGGGTGGGTCCGAGTTAGTTACATTTCCTATTCCTTCTCTATTCCGTACAACTTCTTCAGGTTCTTGTTCAGCCTTTTCCTCAGTTTCTCTATTGAGCACCTCCATGAAGTGTTCGCGCTGACTTGCAAGTTGTGCTTTGACGTTGGTGAGGAGGTCTCTTGGTTTATTTTTTACTGGTCTTCTGCTGTTGACTTTCTTCTTGGAGAGAGGTTTCGTCACATCGTATAGTTCCTTCAGGTTTCCAACGCCTGTCGCTTTCTCTGTCTTCTAGACCAATTGTGCCTGGAGCTGGATTTTCTGGAGGCGCGTCTTGCTCTTGTTTAGTTTGGTTTGCCTTCAAAGCATATCTTTCGCCTTTCAACCCACTGAATCTCTTAGATTTTTATTTACATTTCTTCTTTTTACTTCCCATCCCATACATAGTTCTTATCTTTTAACTTTTCCCATTTATGTCTTCTAGACATAAATTTCCTTGTCCGCCAGGTTTTCACGACAGAAATTACTGAAGTATCAAGAGCATTTTGCCACATGTAGACATTTAAAAAAATATTATTTAGTTTACTTTTATTAGTGTTTATGTATAATATTTCACAAATTCCTTGAAACAATATGAAGAGAGGAAAAAATATATACATGCAAAAAAAACGAACAACTAAGAAGCTCCCATCCAACATCTTAGTGTCTTCCCCGGAATGATTTGTGGACATCTAAATAACTCATTGTCAGTATTTCAGAATTCTATTTTTCGGTCGACGCGCTTTATTCCGCGTGCGGGAGCCGTCGCGTGCTTTTTTAGACTTCTCTATCGCGCGTCGCTCTTTATATCACTTATTCCCTATTCCACAGTTTGTTGATGGATTTCTTTGTGGGGACGAAAAGAGTAGAAGATGAAAGAAAGAAATAAAAAAGAACGGAGTCGTAAAAAAGTCAAGCTGCCAACCTAAAAACGCGATCGTCGTAAATCAAACACCCGCGCGCCTTGTGGATGAAGGCAGCGGAGATCTGACAAGACATACGTTATTTTTAACGATTTCTATCATAAGAGGGTAATTCATTCTTGGAAAGTCATACAGTTGGGTACATCAGTTTTTTTATGAACTATAGATTATTGACAACAAGCAATTTATGTAAAAGTCTCTTTACTAATTTACTCACTTTCTACATTTTTCTAGATTCACTGCAATTTGGTTTTATGGCTTTGCTTATTAAAATCAATGGTCATCGTAAACAGTAAGGGAGGCATTAAGGTCATAGCCCTGAGGACCCATTATATTTTTAAATATAGTTGTTTATGTTTGGCAATAATGGATGGTACCCGTCTCAGTACTCTTCCGCTATGTCATGCGTCTGATTCCGTTGACATAATATCGTACTGCAGCTATGTTTGTATCGAAGACATGCATAGTTTGTGTTTAAATGGGTCCTAAGGACCCATCTGTGGTAAACAAGCGTCAATTTACCACATAGGTCCTTAGGACCCAGTATAAGTGGATTAGTGGGAATGAGGAGGGGGGAAATAAATACTGGATGAAAGAGCAGGAGAGAATGCGGCGGATATGTGGAAAAAAAGAAGAAAAATTAATACACTGGATGACTGAGGGGACAGAATGGAGTGAGAAAGAAAAGAAGTTGGGAGAAAATTGGAGGGTTAATTTGGGTGAAGAAGAAAAGGGTTTGGATTGTATGAGCAGGATAATGAAAGAAATAATTAAGAAGAGGTACGAGAAATGGTAAGTGGAATAAAGGGGCGACGAGAAAAGGGGGTAAGGGGGGGGGGTAGGAAGAAATGGGTAGCTTAGAGGGGTGATAGGTAAGGTAATAGTTGTCTTCCCTTCTTTCTGGAAGAGGATGAATAATTTATTTATTTTGTTTACGTTATCTATTATGATTTTTTTCCACCTGTAATTTTTATTAGATGTATGCCAATAAAGGTCTTATATATCGTAAACGGTAATGGAAGCATTAAGGTCATAGCCCTGAGGTCCCATTATATTTTTAAATATAGTATATTGTTTAAGTTTGGCAACAATGGATACTCTCAGTACCATTCCGCAATATCATGCGCCTGACTCCCCGGACATAATCTCACACTTCAGTGATGTATGTATCGAAGACATGCAAAGTTTGTGTTTAAGTGGGTCCTAAGGACCCATCTGTGGTAAATACGCGACAACTTAATAATTGCTAATTTATTTCTTATCAGTTGGTACTAGTATTCATAAGGTATCAGCTTATCTAATACATCAGCTAATGTATTCTCTTTCAGTAAATACACAACAATCGGGTCCAGTACAAGGGGATTAACAGAGAATGAGATCAGAAATATTTTGGAGTCCGAAGCCTTTTTGGATGATTTGGAAGGCTCAATCGAAAATGATTCTAGCAAGACAAGTATATCCGTGGGCGAGTGACCACAATTCCGAAACCGAACAAGAAAATTCCAAGTCGGAGGAAGAAGAGTTGCCCATCAGGAACAGTTGGTATGGAAAAGATAATACTAAATGGTCGAAATCACCAGCTTTTAGAGGTAAGACCCTTGCTCATAATCTGGTTACCATTTTGCCTAGCCTTGCTGGTCCTGCTCATAATAATCCCCCAAGTGAGCTAGAACAAGATATGATATTTTTGTTCGTCTCAGAAACCGATCTTCGAAATTGAGACCCATGGAATAGTCCGGGTTTTAAGACAGCAAGATAAGGTAGGCAGGGCTGTTCTGTAGGAGGACCAGCGGTGTTTTCGGGGCCCCAAGTGTGCTTTTTGCCCCCATTTGGTCACCATATTTGCCAACGGCGCGAACAGGACTGCTATCCGCACTACCGTAGCCTGTGTCCGCAGATTTGCCGCGACCAGCGAAATGACCCAACAGCCAGGTCTTACGGCCGCGGCTTTGCCGCGACCAGCGTTATGCCTAACAAAGTTTCAAGAATATGTGTTTCCGTATTTCTGTATTTCAGTATTCCCGTATTCCCATATTCCCGTATTCCCCTATTCCCCTATTCCC
>WYDF02271321.1:0-18018 GCA_009867245.2 Adranes taylori | reverse complement strand
TATTTATTTATATATATATATATAGCTCTAAAAAGCGTAGATTGTACTATTTTATCTATGCGTTTGTATTACTCTGGTGATGGTTTAGTCAATTCATTTATTCAATAGATTACGTTTGAGCTACATTTACCAACATATCAATATTGCAGTCCAGGTACTAATCTCCAGAAGCGATTGAAACGGGGAGACAGAGGTATTAATAAGCTTGATGCTGCTTGTAAACAGCACGATATAGGATATTCACAGAGCACTTTTGACTTATCGACATGTAGCAGACGAAATTTTGGAAAAGGCGGCTCGGGAGAGACTACACTATAGTAACGCTACAGTTGGTGAAAAACAGCATGGCTTCTAGTTGGTGGAATCATGAAAGCTAAACCATAATTTGGTATGGGCATGAAATCGAAAAAGCGACTCCGAATACGCAAGAAGATGGTCGCTTTGAGATGTGGTGTAGTGGTGAAATCCAGAGATGCTTTAAAGAAACACAAACATATTCAGGATGTTGTAAGTGGAGCCAAGATTGCTCTAGCTGCTGCGCGAATGGCTGTAAGGAATGCTGGAAGTCGGGAGAATATTCGAACACCTAAGATTATCCCAATCCCAAAGATTTGACCATTTTTGATACCCCTATTTGCTGGTTTGTCTGCTCTTGGTGCTCTATCTTCCGGGGCGTCGGCTATTGTAAGAGCTGTCAAAAGTCACTAAACACGAAAATGCAGGAATTGAAACGAGATAATCAAACTATTGAAGCAATTTCAATCTGGAAGGAAGGTTCTTCAGTATACTTGAGACCCTACAGTATAGGTCTAGGATTATATTTGCGTCCGTAGAATAAAAAAAAACTAATAAACTCACTACCTCGAAGACCCTTGATAGACGTAGATATTCGAAAAGCAGCAAAACATATTAAGTATTTTCGTGGCGTGTTTATGACAGATACATTACCGCAAAAACCGTGGGTTAATGAAAGTGCATTTGTGAGTTTAGATTCCCCGGACACACATTGGGTAGCATTTAGAAAGCGTGGAAACATTGTAGACTATTTCGATTCATTTTGAAATCTTAGACCCCCAAAGGAACTCGGAAGGTATTTAAGAGGTAGTGAAATCAGATATATCCACGATTCATATCAGTCATACAATTCCTGCAAGTGGACATTTGTGTTTACAGTTTTTGTCCCAATGAAACAAGGTTTAACTATAATACGTGTTGCAATTCAGCGTCAATATGTCGCACACACATATTCTTGAAGGGAAACATCAGTTCTGAGTGCAAATTACTACCCGGTAATAGAATTGGATCCAAAGTCAACTTATTGTCTAGGATTAGTAGGTTTTCATACATGAATTCAATTCCAAAAATAGAAGAAGGTATAAACAACAAATTTGTTTATAATAATGGAAATCAGGAGATAAATATTGAGACAGGTATATATGAGTTACTAGATATTGAAAAGTATATTCAGAAGCATATTGAAAAACCTAGAAACGCTGGAAAACAAGAAGCAAACCTAGACAATGTAATTTCAATAAAATCAAACAATAATACTGTGCAGTGTGAGGTCAAATCTGTTTATGACATAGATTTTGCAGATGCGCAGAATATTGGAAGAATTTTAGGATTTTCACCAAAATTTCTCGAAGCTAATATTTTGCATATTTCTGATTTACCAGTTGATATGTTTAAAGTTACGACGTTTCGTGTCGATTGTAACATCGCAGGATATAAATTGACTGTGCACCCTGAAAATATTATTTATTTACCAATAAACACTCGAAAAATTAGCAATATAACGTTACGTATAGCGGGAAATTTTTGTGGGGAAAAAATTGTTGTGCGCCTGGAGCTAAAAAAAATTAATTAATTCATGGGATTGTGTTTTTATAGCAATAATCAGTGCGTAATTACAACACCTAGACAAAACTGTTCTGTAGCTTTAACAAGTGGGTCGTAAAGAATTTTGAAAAAACTTAGTTACAAAGTACTCCAGCATTGCAAACCAAAGTTTAAACATATTCCTAGAATTGTGATTTAATGATGACATAACCAAACAAGAAATTCATTCTTATCAAGCTGGGACATCGAATTATAATTATAACGATGAAATTCAAATGCAAATTCAGTATCAGGATCTTTACACTTTCCCTTGTGATTTTTATCTCATTGCCAGAAAGCGGTCCTGCGCAGTCGCGCAATAAGTCAATAATGCTTTCGTATTTTTGTTTGAAGAGATACGCTATCTAATCAATGGACAAATAATCGACTCTGTAAAGAATCTTGTTATAACGACTACAATGAAAGGCTACTGTAGTTATGATAACTTACAATCAGAAGCTTTAGATAGTTCTAGATGGTCTGCGTTAAAACTCCAAAGTTTAAATTTTATTACTGATAAAAAGTTTTACATATGTATTCCATTACAGCATCTCCTACGCTTTTTTGAGATGTATAGAAAAATTATTGTATATGCATGGCAAGAATTAAATTTAATTCGAAGTAGAACAGATTTGAACTTGTATCAGAGCGATACCATAAAAGACTGTAGGTTTGAATTGAACCGAGTTGAATGGAGAATGCCTCATGTTGAACTAAAACAAGAAACGCAGCTTAAACTTTCAGAATCAATTCAAAACGATACTCCAATATCGCTCCCTTATCGACAATGGCAACTTTTTGAATTCCCCTAATTAGGTTTAACAACCAAAGATATTTGGACGGTTAAAAGTTCTACAGGATTCGGGAGACCTGAATATGTGATATTGGGCTTTTAGGAAAAATGGAGAGATTGTGCCGAACGAATTGCTACGAAATTTGATTATTGCAACATAAGAAACGTAAAGATTTATTTGAATTCTGAAAGTTATCCTTATGAAGATATGAATATACGAATGAAAAATAAAATTATACTACAGTTTATGAAATGTACAAGAAATTTCAAAGAGCATACTTTAATAAGCCGAATGGAACCCCGTATACTTTAATTATATTGAGTTTAAAAATTACTTTCTTTCGGTTTTGATGTGTCTAAGCAAAATAAGAAATTGAAATCTTCCATTATATACCTCATGGTGGAAGTTGAAGCAGACGACGTTTTTAAACCAGAAACAGTAGTGTTTTCTCTCATTTTATCTGATTTATCGGTTTCCAATACACCGTTGTCAAATCAAACTAGAAAATTAATATGAGTTCCTGGTATGTGGCCCTTGATATACAAGTATTGTTAGATCCAGAGTTTACCTCAAAAGAATTGTCGCTCTATGACACTCAGTATGGCACAAGACATTATTTAATTAAACCAAAACAACATTGGAATACACTCTCAAGAAATTTCCGACAAGCTGTATACTTAGCAAATCATTATCATGGACTTCGATATTCAGATGGACATACAAATCTGATTTATTTAAAAGGACACCAAAAATATAATTATATAAAAAGCCTTGTAGGAGAAAATGCAAATATTGTCAACTAGGAACAATTTCCCGACTGTCCAAACCTGACTACAACGAATAAATCATGTTTATATCATACTGATTTACAAAAACATTACATGTGTTCATTAAATAATCTCCAAGTATATTCAGTAAATACTTGTTCCAACAATTTTAGGCTGTTGGAACATTTTGCTGTTCCAACAGTAAAATGTTCCAACTAAATGTGAACCGATAAAACACTAACTTTTGGTGGTGTCAGATATTATTATTATTATATATATATATATATATATATATATATATAAAGCTTATGCTACTGTCATACCGTTAGTATTGATTTGCAAGCAACTCTGATGGGTACACGAACGAGTA
Organism: Adranes taylori; assembly: GCA_009867245.2. NCBI lineage: Eukaryota > Metazoa > Arthropoda > Insecta > Coleoptera > Staphylinidae > Adranes > Adranes taylori. Next base: position 14,209 of record WYDF02271321.1, on the reverse strand, counting down.
TCAATCATCTTAGAAACACTATTTGTGTTTTCGAAAATTATATGGCGTCAATTTGTCGTCTAATGTATAAGAGAGTATAAATGCATACTTTTCCGATCGTTTGGAATCCAAGCATATAGAATATTTATTAAAATAACTTGGTTTATTCCCATTGAAATGGATGAACAAACTGTAGAATACAGAAAATCAGAAAAGTGGATAAATCTCGCTGGTTTATTAAAATAACTTCCCTATGAACATATTATAATATTTTGGAATCAGTTGCCATCTACACTCAGAACTGATGTAAGTTGAAAACCTACCCTGCTCCAAACATTATAACCAGATTCATCAACTGACCATATTGACGAAATTAGGAACTGCCTAATTTTTGAGTGTGGAATAAACAAGAAAATTTCCAACATATGGAACGTGCAGACCTCAAAAAAGTGTATCTTTTTGTGCTACAATACAAACATTCCCCATTGAAATGGATGAACAAACTGTAGAATACAGAAAATCAGAAGAGTGGATAAATCTCGCTAGGAACAGACACTAGCAACAGGATTAATCATATGGTGGAGAGGAGAATCAATGAATATAAGTGCATAGTAGGATAAGGAGCGGCCCGGACGGACAGACGCAGACTAGAGCCCGATGAAAGAATATTTATACTTGTAGCATACACACACAGTTAGAGATGGCGTGGCCCTAGATATTGGGGGTGTGCCAGTAGTAGAAGATAGATAATAGGGGATTGTAGAAGCTAGTAAGAGCAATTAGTGCAAGTAATAGATTTGTGATTTGAACTGCATTCAAAAGGGTCTATGCACAAAGAAGAATAAGCGCTAAGCGCATAAATTGGATGATTGTCTAATAGGTGGTATCGCAAAACTTGAAATAAGAATCGCAGAAGCACGCATCTAATTGCAAATAGTAACAACGGAGTACTGCAGCGTTTTTAAATTCACGTGAGTAGGTAAAATGCAAAACAAATAAATATTTATACTTGTAGATACTCTCTTATTTAAAGAGTAGGAATTATATAAAAATATATATATTCAATAGTAAGCGATAGATAATAAGGGAAGGTACGAGATAGAGAGCAGTGGTTTATTGTTACTTGACAAATAGTTGTTTCTGGAATTCTCACGAGAGGGCGCCACATTCGCAAGATGGCGTAGTAATGCAATTTCTGCGTCAATAGGTCTTGTATTAAAAGTATACAGGTTCGTTTAGTATGAGAATTCAACGTGCTACCAAATTATTGGATCCAGTATTTAGTTGTAAAGAAAATACTTTTGTGCAAGATATACATATAGAATAAGCAAATAATATAATTTACTTTAAAATCGTTTAAGGTATTGTAAAGTATACATAATTAATTAAATTCTCTTTAGATTTTAAATCCTATGAATTATACATTTTTTAGTTTTCGGTGATTGTATTTAATTATATACCATTCAATTAAGTTCCGTTTTACTAGAACGTTGTTTATTTGTAGTACATTTAGAAAATACAGACTGATTCCCTTTTAAATGATACCTAGCTTAAACTCTGATGTATTCATATATCGAAGCATCTCAGAAATTCAAAACGAAATTTCACATAAATAATAATAAAATAAAAATAATATGATGCGTTCTTTACTTGTAGTGCATTAAGAAAATATAGACTGACTCCCTTTAAAATGATACCTAGCTTAGACTCAGATGTATTCATATATCGAAGGATCTCAAAAATTCAAAATGAAAGTTCACATAAATAATAATAAAATAAAAATAATATGATGCGTTGTTTATTTGTAGTGCATTAAGAAAATACAGGCTGCTCCATTTAAAATAATACCTAGCTTAGACTCAGATGTATTCATATATCGAAGCATTTCAAACATTCAAAATGAAATTTCACATAAATTATAATAAAATAAAAATAATATGATGCGTTGTTTATTTGTAGTGCATTAAGAAAATAAAGGTTTTTGTTATATATTATTTTGTTATGTATAAAATTAAGTAATAATACTACTACATCCGATATCCATCTGAATTTTCGCATAAATAATAATATGATGTGTTGTTTATTTGTTCAGTTCAAATCTGATTAAATCAGATGAACGCAGAGAATATGTATTATAAAAAATTTATATAATAAATAAGACTCTTACCTTAAATAAAATTCTTAAGATATCCAAATAAAGTTTAAAAAAAATCAACTGATAAATCTTTACCAAAAGAATTTCACAATTACACTTCACATCTTACATATAGTTGTTTAATCCATCTTGCACTCCCAGCATTAAACAATTCCCATACAAACTCGCTTTTAATCAAGGATACAGAACGGGTTTACACTAAAGCACTAAAATTACTCATCTCCAAGACACTATACACAACCACTTTTCTGTTCACAAGTAGATATGATTTTAATAATATTTAACGATATTTAATTAAACATATAATACAAGATTTGATATATTCCAGATCTGTGCGTAACAGATGTATTAAATTAAGGTAATGAATCACGGCGTGGAGGTCAAACTTTGTAACTGGCCCCAAATCTTGCTTTCACATTAACAATGTAGTGAAAACATATAATTTAAAGATTGGGTTTTTGCAAATTTACATAAAAAATAATTGGGTTTTCTTTAAAATATTTTATGACCAATGTAAATGCAGTGTGACCTTCTTTCGTTTGTGTGGTTTTCTCTTTATAATTAGTTCTTCTTTTCATAATTGCTTCGCTGCAAGGTTCAAATATCGTGTATCTCGTTTGATATATTCTTCAAGTTGCATATCACAATTTATTTATGGTTTGAATATACTGGGTGATTTAAATTAAATATATTTAGAAATTGAATATATACAACATGTCTGTATTATTTTTATACTTCATCCGGTATATTTTTACAAGCGATTGGTTCAACTAGCACCCTTTCTTGCTCCGTGTAAGTACTGACGTTGGTCACAACATTACCGACATACAGAGTTCTATGTTTTCCGTTACCGACATACAGAGTTCTACATTTTTTCGCCGCTATCTTGCGAATATGGCGCCCTCTAGCCAGTTGCGCAGGAACTATATTGCTCAACCCGTGAATTTATACTACTGTTAATTTAGTTTAATCTAGTCAACGTCGACAATTGCAACTTCAACGCTGTTGGTACAGAAAAGAAGTTTTATTCCAGAACCGTACTCATAGCTGAAGAAACATAGTACAATAATACAGGAAAATCATATTTAGTTCGTCACTCTTTATTCGCTTTATTTTTTTAAATGGAAGAAGAGAACTGGATCAGCCTAACAAATTTTGGATTATATTTAGAATCAATATTCTTGTCAGTCATTTAAAATCGCGCTTCGAGTCATATATTTGCAGTTATAAATACTAGAACAATAAACCAAACTATTTTAACACGTTATTGCCTTTCTGTGTTTATCATAAAAGAAATGGAGTATTTTATTATAAAAATTAGATCAAACGAAGTCCTAACCCAGCCCTGAATCTCATGCAAGAGCTAATTACCCTATAAACAGAATCGAATATAAAAAGCAGTATAGTGGTTAAATTACGATGCTGCTTTGGTTAAGTCAATTAAACCAGTGACAACCAAAAATAAATATTTTAAATTTTTATTTAATCCTAGGATGTGCTAGCGTCCCTAAGTAAAAGCTGCTTTTGGGCACACTACCTTATCCGTCACATCCTTTTTTTATACAAAATATTATAAAATGTAAATTTACACAAAAAGCATACAAAAATCATGAACAAAAGATATAATTTCATTTGTGTAATTTACTTACAAAGTAAGTAAATTACACAAATGAATTCACAAAGAAAATATCAATATGTCCCTATGTAACACACATACAAAGAAAATTTAGAATAATAAAAAAAAATTAGAAAAATCGTGTAGTACAACATAGTTAGAAAAACGACCAAAACAAAATATAATATTATATCGCACTCACAAATAATATGATATATAAGATACGAATAATAATAATAAAAAATACGTTGTTTAGAAAAACATTGTCAAAAAAAATGTCAAAGTGTTAATATAAAATATATTAAAATTTATGCGCACTTAGGTTTAATTGCAAAATGTTACGACAAGATCTTGTTATCGTTTCGCAGTCTTATCAGACATGAGTCTGTAACTATTTCAATTCTGTTTGACTGCTGTGTCTCACTTTTTAAAATCTCAATATAGCCGCCTAAATTCGCATAAATTTGAATAATGATATTTACTCGGTGTGAACAATATACGCTATAGTGATATAGCAAAATATTGCACTTAAGGAGATGTAAATTCAAATTTTATATTTCATAAAAAAAGTAAGAACGATGGCTTGTATGGCAATTTTTTGGCAATTTTTATGGCAATTTTTTTTAATACATCATAGTAATATTAAATTAATAATACATGCATATGAATCTTTGAATTCTGACAATTCTCAAAATCGCAAATGAACATTTTGAATACCGACCATTTTTGAACAGCATGTAGATACTTCTCTAACAGTTAGTTGTTTTTGCTCAGCAAGGTCCACGGTGGGTGCTTGTATTTCTGTACTTATTTGAAGGTAAGTACAGATTTTCTACAGATTTTCTTACAGATTTTCTAAGTTTTCATTAAGGGGTTCTCCTTCGTTTATAGGTACTACGAAGGTACCTTATACGTTTATAGGTACCTTCGTTTATAGGTACTTACACATTATTTAACTGGACTATAGTAGACTCAATAGACTGGGACACAGCAATCAAACTGAATTGAAAACAAATATTTTCATTGAAAACAAATTCTTACAAATACTTTCTAGGTATAAAATAACTAATCATATACCTAAATAACCCAAAAAACCAAATTTATTTAAAAACTAAAAAAAAAAAACCCAAAACCCAAAAAAAAATAAAACAAAAAGGAGAAGCGAAGGCTTTACTCTATATCTCTATAATCCTCTCTTCCTTCATTCCCTCTACTTACATCTCCCTCCGTCCTTCATCATTCTATACCACCGTTCCACATTTTCTAGCACTTATTTTTCCTATATCTCATCCATCCCCCTAACCGTTATCACCATTTTCTTTCCACTTCACCTTCTTCTATTCAACACCCTCTTAATTATCTCTGTATTATTGTATTTTAATTAAATATGTTACAAAAGAATTGTTCAAAAATATACTAAAATAAATTTAAATAAACAAATATATACGAAAATAAAAAATTTTATAACTGGATTTCATTCTAGTAAGCAACAAACTTAGCACCTTCTTACACCCTGCCTTTAACGCCCCTCTTTTATCTATTTCTTTTTTTATTTATTTAAACCCTAATTCTCCTCATATTTTCTAAGCACTTTTCTTCCTTTCCTAAACTTAATCTCCGGTTTTCCTCAAACTCTTTTTCTCTTTCGCTCCATTCAATCTCTTCACACTCAGTGGTTCCATTTTTCTTCATTTTTTTCCACATATCCTGCACTTCCTTTCCTGCTGTTTCGCCCAATACTTATTTCCACCCTCCTCGTTACCACAGTATATACTTACTGTTATCCTGCTTTCTTTTATTCTTTCCAATCCCTCTTGCTTCTCCACATCCTTCATTCTTTCTATAATCTCACTCGTTGCATCCTCTCATCCAAACATATTTACGAACCATCCATCCATAGATCATCCAATTCTCATATTCACCTTCGTTCTACACATTATCAATACATTCTCACTTCCTTATCTCTCCCGATCCTTTATTCCTTCCAAGTATACTTCCATAAGCAATCTTCTTCCTTCATCCTTTTATACCTTCCCCTCAAAATTTACCATTCCTTGTACTTCCCATAATTTGTTTTTTCCAATCTCCTGTAAGAAAATCTCATTCCTCGTATTCCCATCTAATCCTAACATCCTTTTCAAACATCCAATCAGAACTCTCTCTATCCTCTCTCTTTCATCAACAGCCTATATTTCAGCCCATACATCATTCTATTATTCTCACACACACATCCATAATCATCAATCTCATCCTCACAGACTTCCCAAACTTTCGCTCCCATACCATCCGCATTCGCTTATAGCTCCTTTCGCCTTCTTAGTGACCATTTCTACATGTTCTTTACATGACCCGTTTTGAGTCAATAAAAAACCTAGATCTTTGTATGTTTTAACCCTTTCTGTATGTTTTAACCCAGCCTCTCCCTCCCATTTTGTTTTGCACACCATTATTTTAGTTTTCCCACGTTCAATTCCAATCCACTTCTATCCATATACCCCTTCACTCACCCAACCATCTCATTCAGCTCTTTCCTATTGCTTGCCATACATACTATGTCATATGTATAGGTAAGAGATCAAATCTTCAAACTACCAATCATTAGTCCACCCGCCTACCACATTTCAAATCCTCCTTCTAAATCCAATAAGTATATATTGAAAAGACATACGCTAAGCGGGCAACCCTGGCTTACCCCCCTCCCCCCATTTATGACAGTCACTCCCCTATAACTATCCGCATCCATTCTATTTCCTCTATTATATACTGGCACAATTTATCCTTTTCTAATCCATTCTCATTCAGGCGTTCTCATACATGAACAGGCATTCTATTTGGTCCAACTGCTTCTCCCTTTTTCATTTTTCCATTGCTCTCTTCACCCCTTCTATACTTATTTCAACTTCATCTTCTTCCTCAGCTAAGTCTTTTCCTCTTTCAGCATGTACTCCAACTGCAAGGTTTCTTCCCCAAACATTTCTTTCTTACACTTCTCTTCCCAATCTTTTATACTTAAATTACACCTTTTCTCAGCCATTGTCCCATTTTTTCTCAAATATCCCCATATATCCCTTTCACTGCCCCATATGCCCCTTTATACGCCTCTCACTCACGTTGACCCTCCCTCATATTCCTCAATATTTCTCTAACCTCTCTTTTCTTCCTTATCCATTCCTCGTGAACCTGTATATATTCCCTTTTATACCTGCTTCCCACTTTTTTCTTCTTCTTCCTCTCCAACATTCCTTCAATCACACACGTCATTTCCTCGATGCTGTTCAAACTTTCCCAATTTGCCTTATTCAATCTATTTGGCATCCTCTTTTTAATTTCCTATACACACGTTACTTCTTCATACTCCCCCTTTTCAATTCTTTCCGTTTCACCCTCTCCATTCATACCTACCAATCATTCAGTCTATATAGGGAAGTGGTCAGATTCGACACTCTCACCCACTCTCAAACTTTCTAACCATTACCCAGCCCTAACACACATCACAACATAGTCCACAACTGACCCTCCCCACATGCCCTTTAAATGTTATATTATCTTGCCAATCCCCTTCCGTACAGACATTTCCCACACACAACCCTAAGCCCTCAACCCATTCTAAAAACCTTTCTCCTTCGTCATTCACAAATTTATCACTTGACTTTCTCTCCACATAAACATTCTCTTTAACATTACATCTTCCTCCATCTTCTCCAATTTGGACATTCAAATCCCCCATTACTTTTTTACTGACCCATTACTACATGTCTCATAACTCACCATTCACTCTTTCCATTTCACTCATCTTTCTCATAAATTCGTTCCACTCCTAGCTTACATATACCGTCATAAACATAATCTTTTCTCCATCTACCTTCATAACTCTTCCACTGAGACCTTCCCATTCCCAATTTTCTATCCTTGCCTCCTCTATTCCACTCTGACTCCGGTTATAATGCCACCACTTTTTCTACCATTTTCATGAATCCTTTTTGTCTCCTGATTTGTCCAGTTGATACTACTCACCAGTAATTCCTCAATCTCCTCCCATCCATTCCTCTCAATCTCGTCCCGTCCATTCCTCTCCACCCATGTTTCCACCAGACCAACAACGTCAGATCCGATATAACTCTCTAACCCTTATTTTGTTCTTTAACCCGGCAACATTCCAACACATATCTTTAACCTCCTTAATCCCCCTTATCCTTAAAACTTCCACTCTTGTATTCCCCTGCCTGCCCTAATATTAATTGCCGCGTTACCCCTTTTATCTCTCATTTCAATAGCCCTTCACCTTGTTCTGATTGTCCTTTTTTTACATCTTGCTTTAATTTAAGCATTTCTTCTTCGCATTCCTTCTCCTTTTCTTATAATTTTTTGTCTTTCTTTTTCATAACCTGTTTTATTGCCTCTATATCTCGCTTCCAAACCTCATTTCCTTTTCTTTTGTTTCTGACTTCTTCTTTTATCTCTTTCCTAGCATGTTTTAGTTCTAATAATATTTCAAACATTGTTTTTTCCATACCTTTCTCAATTCCAGTATTTGTTTCATATTTATATTTCTTCCTTTTTGCCCCTGCTCTTTCCTCCATTTAACGCATGGTGTTAGATCTAACTATAAATTTATTTATATTCATACTCATTTTGATAGTCGTATGCTTTAAATAGTTGTTTATGTTTATGACCAGCTATATATAAGAAACCAAACAAAACTATATTTTTCAACGCTTATATTGTGTATATACTAGTGATGGGAATTCTGATTCCACGCTCGAAACGCGATGGACCGTTTCGTTCCGTAAAGATATCGCGATAAAGTACCGTTCTTGTTCCGTTTAAAACTCATTAAATCTTTACTTTATAGTGACAAGGAAAAAAGTACCTAAAATTAAGTATTTATTTATTTTTATTAATTAGTATTGGGCTATATTATATTTAATTGTACGAGTTGTTGTTTCGTTTAATCCAAATTAGATTTTTAATATTAATCAAACAAATATTAGAAAATCATAATATTTGATCCAATTTTTCTAGTAAGAAATGTTTTAAAGACTAACATTTTGTAATAAATCATATCAAATTCGTGGACTATTATTTTCTTTTGTTTCTATTACATATGTGAATTCACAATATTTAAAATTTCTTAAATATCTTTTCTACTTATATTTAAGAATTAAAATAAATGTAACTATATAGAAACAGACCAATAATTTTTCTATTAAAATGTTATGTAACTTATATTTATATATATTTTAATATTTTATTTTTGGGAATACTGTCTGCGTTTTTGTATCAAACTATTTAGTATATCATCCAAAATTTTGAATTGTATTTTTAATTTAATTGAAAATTATTTTTATATTTTAAATATGAAATATACTTGTTTTAGTTTCAATTACACTAAAATCTATACGTCATTAATAAATATTGTTAATACTAACATCATTTCCAAATGAATAATATTGATTTTAAAATTTAACTAATTCTCAATCTAAAATTTAAACTAAAATCACTAAAATTGAAAAGAATATCTAGAAGAAGCCTGTAGATGAATGGCTTGTTGAAACGACGATTTGTATATTATATCCAGATAACTTGCCTTGGTATAAATCAAAAAGAATTACATTCATCAATGAGCTATTTCAACAACGCTGAACTACTCTATCAACCGCTCGCTGATTTATGCATCTTGTTCTATTAGAACGCTTGAAGTCCGTTACTGTTAGGAAGCGGTACACATTAGAACCGAAATCATTCTTACTTTGCATCCGATCGATATTTCCACGGAGCGTAACTTTGTTGTTCTGAACTGAACTGTTTTGTCTCTTACAATCTGTTCTGAGCACCTGAACCACAAACAAAAATATGCACAAATATTTTGTTCGTTCTTCATGCATATTTTTTAGCGGAACTGATTCTTATAGCTGCCTCTCTCGCCTGCTCTCGTCAATGCGTTGCCACTTGCATGTGCAAACCAAATAAGTGGGAATAAGTCTGCTGGGTCTGTTTTCTTCTTGCTTTAATGTTAGTGTGTTCGAAACAGAAACTTTTCTCTACTTATTATTAAGTAAGTTTTTAATGAACTATTGAAATAGAGATGGCGCGTCAATGTATTACTTTTAAATCAAATTTACAAAAAATAATTCATTGGCTGGAGGTATTTGGGAACAAGTTCTTTTCAAATGAGGTCACGGTACATCGCGTTCTAAATATGTACCACGATAAAAAAAAAACGTTCTTTAAAGAACGACACATCCCTAGTATATACACTATCAGGTGCGCGACTGCACACTGTTTGGCACTACCTGTTGTCCGCTTTTCAACTTGTTCTCGCTATTTATTTCTTTTGTTTATCAAAACAATGCGAATCACTGATGCCACGTTTATTTAACACCTTTGTAGCCAACACTATCCTTTGACTGAATTACAAACTTTCGTATGATACCAAATTTGACTTTTTAATCTTCAATAAAACCATGTAAAACCTCTCTTTTGCATCCGCAAGAAAACGTGCTAACATTACTCTATCAACAGCTAACGCTATCTCTCTCTATCAAGCCCTATCATATATATTAGACAGCTGTGGTAAAACTTTGCGTATGCTTCAGCTATGGACGCTGTGAGAGAATGTTTTTAGTTTAGTTTTGGTTTAACCTTGGTTACACAAGTTGTTAAAGAAAATTATTTAGTTGTAATTTAGCTTTTCAATTTCTGAACCGTTGAATTGACTGCTTTCAATTTATTACGTGTCTAGCTTACTCAATGCTCAATGCCTTAAAATGTAAAATATTAATTCAAAATAATATTAAGAAAAAATATAATTATTAATTCACAAAAAATATAATTATTAAATAAATTACATAAATATTTCAAATAGTACAAAAAATGACACCGTGTTTCCTGTGAAACAAACAACGAACCGTAATTACTAAATGTTAATAAAAAATACAATTTTGTCTTTATTTCCAAAAACTTAAGAATATATACAGATTAAAGCTAGAATAAAGTGTTACATTAGAAAATAGAAAAAAATTACACTCCTTGTGTGATAAGCATTAATAATAAAAGAATAAAAGTTTAGATATTTTACAATTGGACATTCCTTTAACATCTGAAAATCTTATCATGTCCCAAATATATTTTGATAATAATTAAAATGATCATAATCAACGTATTAGAACGTAAACAATTTATAATATATGTCTTGCATTCTAGACCTGCCGATTTGCTAAATATTTAGTTACCTACATATGATAAAAATATATTTATTTTTAATTCGTGACCTACATCCATGCATATACATACGATTTGACATTGCACTTTTACTATACAAAACCATTAACTTATTTCTAATTTCTGTCTCTGCATTCTTTTTAATAAATGAAACAAATTAAATCTTACTGTTCTGTTTAAAAATATTTTATATATTTTCACTGTTCACTTTTGAGTGAACAATGCATACATCATACAAGTGAACATTGTAGAGGTATATGTTTTTTCCGCAATGATTCTGAAACATTGAGATCTAAAATAAACAAACAAACTTTTTAAAATATATAGAATAAATTATTGACAATTTATCTTTGTTTTTTTAGTCAGCCATGTTCTTCGAATAATATCTTTGAAACTTTAAAGTCAAGCATAGATTCCCTTAAAATATTTCCATGTTGTTATATTCTTATTTCGTTACATCTCACCAGGGATTTTTCGCTTATGTCTCCTATAATTTGAAGCAGACTTTACGCGTCGCATCGTCGTTTTTGATAATAATATTGTATTACAACTTACCTAATTATTTCTCTCGCTACGTCAAACATATTCCTTTCTCGCAACAACTTTTATGATTACCGGCATTTTCCGTGCCGCTATAAACACGTTCGGGAATCTAACAACGTAGGAAGGGCTCTAAACCATCTCGTTACGCAACATTTAACTTGTCGGTTTGTAAGTTACGGCACAGCGAATATATGATTTGCGTCAAAAGCGTTGTCATACGGAGAAATGACTGATTCATTTTGCAAGCATTTGTAATTCTAGCTAAAATGTCCCGATCTAATCTTTGAATACATTGGCCATTTGAAAAGTTGTTTACCTGTAAAAAAATTATGCTATATAGATAGTTTTCTTAATAAAGGTCTCACGCCAATTGCACTTGTTTTTAAATAATTTATTAAATTATTTTTGAAATTAAAGATTTTGATTTCGTTTTAATGAGTATTATTTCTTAATTATAATACTTACTTACATTTATAGCAAAGCACATTACTTTTATTATAATTTATTTAGTTACATTAATACATTATTTTAATTACATTAAACGATTCCACAATGTTAAACATATCGCGTTATTTTATTTAATTATATCTTAATAATTTTATTTATATGTTAACTATATTCAGCAAGGCAAACTGGAATAAATGAGGAATTTACATAATACTTAAAACTTTACTTATTAATTATTGCGGACTGTATCAATGTTAAAGATGGCTGCCGCTTGAATACATATATTATAATCTCTACTCAGAGTCGTGCAAAGGCAAACCTGCGCCCAGGGCAAAGTTCTCCATAAAACATGGGAGTATAAAATTTTTTAAAGTATTGTTTATTACATAATTTTTATATTTGCACTTCAAGTAATATAAATACTAATTTTATTGAGAGATTATGTGATAATATCGTATGTTATATTAATACTTAAAAGAAATTTTTTATTTAATAAACACTGAGAACACACTTGTTCCATAGAAGATCTAAGTAATGTTTAACTAACTTTAATTTACTAACTAGGGAAAATTGATAGATAAACCTGAGACTTTCCAAATGCTCAATATTTTCAAAATCCTCATCTAAGGATTGAAACTTTTTTTGCATTTATCACTTCATTCAGACATTCTTAATTTTATGTCTGTTTAAATCTGCTGAATATTAATTTGCTAACTGAGAACAATATTTACACAAATCAACTTCTTTTAAGTTTGGTATATAAGAAAGTCAAAGTGTATGGAGATATTTTCTAGATTTTTAAGTCTCCAACTCAATTGTTAAATAATTCTATTTTAGAATTTGTTATTTTATACGGGTTTTTTGTTGTTTTATACTGCTTATCATAAGCTTCATAATAAAATTGTTTTTTAAACTTTCTCTTTTTTCTCTTCAAATAGAGGATCCACATTTACTAGATCCGAACATTTTACAAAAAATACTTCAAATTTTTCATTTATAATTTTCATCATTACATCGCAGAGGGTTCCGATTAGCTTGCTAGCAATTGTAAATGTTACAGTTTTACATTGAAGTAAAACATTTACCTGATCAATTTCACTCAAGATGCTATTCCACACTACTAAGGTTCCTAAAATGCAGAGGCCCTAGGCAAATGCCGTTTTTTGCCTATTAGTATAACGCGCCGCCGCGCGGTACTACATCTTTCAGCGAGGGTCATTCTTGCCCCCCCCCCTCCTCTCTCAAGAGGGTAGGTTATAAGGTTAATACTTACTATTTCAGTTTTGTCCAATGTTTTTATTCGATTTGGATGTCTAAACTTTGTAATATTTTTTGCTTCTGAAGAAGCGAAAGAAAATATTAACGAAAAATCATTTATCGTTTCTCATTATTTTCCTCATGGTGCTTTAAACTCATTTGCTTATTCATAAAACTCATTTATTATCTTGTGTGCTAGCTTCCTGCATCTTTTGTAGTTGATTTCTATTGAGTTCCATTAGTTATTAGTAAGCCCTCTGCTTTCTTTCACCAGCTTTCTACCTTCTCGCTTAGTGTTGTGTTGTTTATATTACTTACCCTGGTAATTGGTTTTGAATGAGCTTATAATATTGCACCATTATCACAGGATTCAGCTCTGCAGTTATTTAAAAATAAATTTAATCTCCTTGTTAAGCCCTTTTCCAGTTTTTTCTGTTGCATTGATCAAATCTATAAATCTTTCTTCAATTGAGCAATTTCCAGTTTTTGTGATTTTAACATATCTTATAATTTCAGTCATTTGGTTTTTGTAGTGCAATCGAAAGAAATCAAAAACTACTTAGAATTCTGGATTTCATAAATATTATTGTTTTTACTTCACTTGAAGATTTATGATTTCATTTTGTATATTGTTTGAAACGTAAGAAATTTTTCTTCCAGGAAGTTTAATCACATTATTATGATCCCGTACTTCTGGTTCTTGTTTTGCTATTAGATTAATTGTTAAAAACGATCCGCAATCATTGTCATCAATATTATTGGATGAACCTCTTAATGCTAAATTGTTTTCAACCTACAATAAAATTGCATTTATTAATGCCTAAAATACTTTTCGCCATTTATTGTTGTCTAATTCCATTGTTTTATTTAATATTCAGAGTCAACTAAACCTGATTTTAACTTTAAATGCCTTATAACATTTTTCCAACAAATTTGGAAATCTCCGTGTTCTATAGAAGTTTCATGATCCAGAAATTTAGGGTTTAATTTCT